>JANAVB010022800.1:13330884-13589073 GCA_029216955.1 Iris pallida
AGGGAGTTATGTTGGAGTTTGTAGAGATTTTTGTAAGGAAGAAATAGTTCTGAGAAGGTTTTCTGTGAGAGTCATATTTGTTTCTACGAGTGAGAGAAAAGGGGGTAGTGGTGCGGTAAACTTGGATCGAGTTGTCAGAGCGTTAAGTGGGATTGACACGGTGGGAGTAGGGTGAGTTGGGTTTGAGGGTTTGGGCTTTGGTTTGTTGTTGGTCTTGGGCTCAACTAAAAAGGCTCTAAATTAAAATAGCTAAATAATTCTAATATCTAGTAAAAATTAATCAATTAATTTAACAAAATTAATTCCATTAATTAATCTTTTATAAACTAAAATTGTTTTTCCTATGTACCGACTAAAGATATATATATATATATATATATATATATATATATATATATATATATATATATATATATATATATATATATATATATATATATATATATTTATTTATTCATTTATTTATTTATTTTTATATCTTAAAAATAAATAAATAAATGAATAAATAAATATATATATATATATATATATATATATATATATATATATATATATATATATTATAAAATTCACAAAAAATATATATATAATAATAATGACTCTAACTCTTCTATAATTACTTAGAAAACAATTAATTATCCAATTTTGTGGATTTTATAATATATATATATATATATATATATATATATATATATATATATATATATAGCAAAAAGCCGGATATATATATATATATATATATATATATATATATATTAAAAAAAAAAAAAAAAAAAAAAAAAAATATATATATATATATATATATATATATATATATAAAGGCTTGGATTAATTTCTAGCGTTTCTGGATTTTATATAATTTTGTGGTTGGGGCCAGGATTTCATAGTTGGGTTGGAGCCTTTAAATAGGGATTTGGAAAGCCATCAATAATAAGCTTTTGACATAAGAAGCTTGGCCTTTTTTGTATTTGATTTTGAATTTTAATAGATGAGTATTATCAGGCTCAAAATCTATAAAAGTAGTTTTGGGCTTATTGATATCTATAGAAGTTTCATATATAAATCTTTTTGTTTAGTGAATATATATGATTATGAGGAATTTATTTGGGTTTCCATATATTACTAATAAGATTCTAAATATGTTTTTAATATATATAGTACTAAATAGTTTGTAATATTTTCTAATATAAATTACTAAAGTTGTAAGTATTTTCTAATAAAAAAAACCTAAAGGTGATTAAATATGAGATTTTTTTTCCCTAAAATTGAATTTCCTTATTTTCGATCATGACTAATCGAATATTTCATATTCCTTTGCGAATTCAGACTTCTTCATATCAACCTTAGCTACTTGGACTATTTTGGACTCAGTGGAATGGTCAATTTCATTATTTGATATCGCCTTGTGAAGTGTAGCACCTGAACTTATTCTATGTCGATACGTTCTTGTCGCACACGTCGACTCCAACAAATTGAGGCGAGTACTTACACTGGTTGCTTTCAATTCATGTTATCTTCTATAATGCATTTTTAGTTATGTTTTACTTGATTCTTAACACACTTGCTACACAAATTAGTGTTATATGAATTTTAGTCATGATATCATGTTTTTTATTTTACCATATTGTTTGTGATTATTGTGCTCGTATTATCATTCATTGTGACCTACGTGCCTTGACTTGGATCCATATGTAGTAGTCGGACGGAAAAGTACTAAGTAGATATGTGATCAGACTAGAAGACATTATATTATTTAGGCCTTGAGGATAGCTTGTCATATTCTTCACGCATGATTGGGCTATATCCTAATTTGACCTTTTGGTGTAGTTATCCCAGACGATCACATATTAAACGTGGTAGTTTGACACACTTAGATAGTTACAGTCGTCTTATTTCACTCCATGTTTGTTGAAATAGCTATATTTACTCATGATTACTCATTTTGTTCTACTTGCCATGCCATGATCGAGTTTTACGTGCTCATCATGTATTACATATGCTATTTTATGTTTTATAGTTTCTGTTATATTTTATAGTTTCTATTATGTCTTTAATAGTTTATCATGTATATACTTGTTCCAATTCTGACTTGATAACAACATTTTTAGGAGATGTTGTGCCTACGTTTTTGGACCGTAGATTGATGTTATAGTTAAGACTACTCTTGCATCCTCAACTATGTAATGTCCCGCTCTGCACGGTGCATTATGCTGAGTCGTTGACTCGAAGAGTTGCGTTGAACCGATTAAGTATCGATGCGAATTGATATAAGAGTTATATTGACCCGAGAAATGTATTGAGTCAGATAGATACCAAGAGTTACGTTGACCCGAGGGATGCATCGAGTAAGTTCGATGCAAGTGTTAAGTTGGCCCAAGTGAAAGCATTGAGTTGGTTCGAAGATTCTATGAAATCGAATCGATGCAACGCACAAGTCTAATTCGAATGAATATTGATTTTAGTTGGTTTCGTGTGTAGGCTATACGTTTACGCTGAAATATAAGAGGTCAAATTTTTGCATTATTTGTAATGGTGTCCGCAAAACCAAATCACAACCTCACAACGGACTGAGGCATAGGCATGGTAAGCCAAATCAGTCGGATAATTCAATGAAACACAAAGTGCTCAAATGGCTAAGTCAGAAGAGTTGGTCGTACAACAAAGTTATAAAATCGAGCCGTATCAGCTCGGCGAAACGACAAGGTGTATTGGCTTAAGATGGGAGGACTTTGACCCTTCATGCCTACTCCTTTATGCCAAAATATATATATATATATATATATATATATATATATATATATATATATATATATCGTTGTATGCTAAATTAACCTATCGAAACTACGTGAGTGGCTCGATCGAGAGATGAACATAGTATGTATCGAACACTAGATAGAACAATTGGAATAAAACGTACATCAAATGTATGAGTCGCTATTGAACATTGAATTGCAAAGGCGAGCGCCTCAGTGCGCAAGCCATAAGAACATGGGATAACTGTATCGACAAGTGCCTCAGCGCATGAGTCATTCGTGCCTTCACACACGAGTTAGAAGGCTAGCACATTGAAAGACTATTAAGGCAAGTGCCTTAGTGCACGAGCCATGAACACTGAACACTAAGGCATAGAACATGAAAATACGGTACTAAGGCGTGAATTGCATACACGAATCGAATAATAGAAAATAATTGTGTCAAAGCGTGCATACGTGCACGAGAATCATAAAAGATGGCTTCGTTGCGAAGATAACAGTTGTGGCTTGAATGTGACAGAATTGTCGAATGTGGCACAGTGCCTTGGAAATGTTCGGGACCTTCAGGTTATTTGTTTGACGAACATTGAGTTGGGCATGGTGCCATTAAACATTAAAATGAAGAATGAAATCGTACAAAGAATGTGAGAACATAGAAAGAATGAGAACATTAAAAGAAACAGAAATGCAAGATGATATGAAGTCTGAGTTTTGGACTCAATACTATGTTTGGTTGTTTGAATAAGACGCGCATTACATTGTTGAATGGACTTGAGATATTATCCGTGCATGGGTGTGATAATTTCTCTCAAACGAGTTAAATGCTGGGGCACAGGGACCGTTCGACCTAGGAAGGATGGTTAATCATGAGGACACACATCCGTAATACGACTTGTACTCGATTATCTATGTGTTGAACCAACAAGATGGTAAGTTTGGCGCCTTTCGAAACATGCTAGCATCTAGTATTGGGAGAGCATCGAGTTATCCAATTTGAGAAAAAAGCATGTTAGAGTTCTATTTTGGCGCGTATATGTCAACGACCTTCATATAGTATAGGAACGGTAGGCCGAAAGTACAGGCACACAAAGATCTTACAAAAGATCACTTATAATATGATAGAAAAAGATGGTAGACGTATTCACCTTGCGTTGGGCAAGGGTGAGTGCATCGATCCTGGTAAGAAGTCACAAAACAACACGAGATTGATATTGGTTGCATGCTTGCTTATGCAAATCAAATAAAATGCTTGCCATGATAACATGTTTTACTGCTTTCGAATATGCCATGAACTGATCGTAAGGCAAGGATAGAAAGATCGCTAAATTGTATGCTGCATGATTCAATATATCTACTTAATATCGATTTAGTAAAGTGGGTCTATGATCTATACGCGAGAAGATTAGTACTGATCTTCCACCAGATTGCTAGCAGGTTCAGAAAATAATCTGCTCATGGTAGAGTTTTGCTTGAACGCATTGAGGCATCGAATGCCGTAGCATATTAAGGCATGCGACCGCATTTATGCTGGAACTTACAACATGATGATGGGACTGAGATATAGGAGACATGATGTATGGAGCGGTAAAATCTTTTGTGGGCAAAATAGAACCTGTGTGTTATAGCCAATCTGGCAAATTCAGTTAGGTTATTGAAATCCTTTATAACCTCAGTTTATTTATCGAAGAAAGAGAATTGTTTCGTATATTCTGTTTCTTTTGCTGCTAAATAACAATATCAAAGATAGCCATTTGAGAATTTGTCATATTGCCTTGTACGAGTGCAACTCAGACTCGTACAGCATAACGCCACAACGAGGACGATGATTCGGATAAACCAATACGAGGACGAGCAATTTTTTGGGTCGGAGCCTGACAAATTGGTATCAGAGCTCTAGGTTCAATTTCCTCAGGACGCTTGCTTCATTTCAATTCCAAAGAGTTGCCCACCACCAATCAAATTACTCTTGACTCTACTCGATGTCGTACTGGATGTTCCATACAATAAGTCTAACACAAGTCATATAATTTTGCTATGTGTTTTGAAAATTACATGATGTTTGCTAAGAAAGACGTGAAATATTATTGTTACAAGTGCAACAAGTCGCGAGATGTGAATCGAGATGTTTGTTGTTTCAATACTATAGTCGATATAAAAAATATTGGTTGTGATATAATGGAAGTCGTGGGATATTGCTGCATCAATTGCAATGAGTTGATTATGAATGATGCATTATAATAAAAATAAAGGTTGATATCGAATGTGTTGAACGGATTCGAGCATTGACTTTGAATATCAGAAATAGAATATTGCACAAGATGCAACGGAAGGAAGTAAAATAAAATGTTACACGAGATGCAATGGAGGAAACAGAAATAAAATGTTGCAGGAGATGCAACGGATGAAACTGAAATAGAACATTGCATGAGATGCAACGGAAGGATCCAAAATCATAAATCGATAGAAACGAATCAGTTCGATTGCGCATCGAACTTGTGTTGGCAAATGAAAACATTGGCCGGGTTGTGTTGGATTTTGATTAACCAAAAGTTACGATTGTGATCGGCATGATCAGTGCAGAAATCGTGAGTTAGAATAAATAGTTGGTTCATACCGAGTATGATGCGAGGGAAATGACTTGATTTCTGAGTGGTATATGCCATACCACCTATGCAATGAATGACTCAAATTCTAAGTGGTATATGCAATACCACTCGTGCGATGGATTGCATCGGCAAGTTATAAGAATTGTGGAAGGTTTGTCCGCAACGAATGGAGGAGTACCAAGACTCGATTGGAAATTTGTATGACGATATATTGATGCAGGTATTCTTCGATGATCGGTTAAATCGGTAAGGCAGGACTTGTATCATTGAATGATACGTCAGATGAAAATTTATAAGTCGGTCGAATGATCGGGATTAGCAAAACGGTTTTTGCTTTGAGATAATAATCAGATCGGCGGAATAGGAAACTCAATGTTATAATCGAATTGTACGACTTGCGAACTCGATAAAAACGTTGGTCTATGCAAATTTAAAAATTGAATCGCCCGACTTGCGAATTCGATAAAAATGTTAGCGATACAAGTTATAAACGGATCATACAAACTGCGACTTCGATAAAAATGTTGGTTGATGCGGATAATCGTGCATAAGAAAATAGTTGGTTATGTTACGACAAAACTTATTTGAGTACTATTGAAAATGCATAAAACTTATAGGGCTCGATTGTATAACTCGAGGGTTCGATGTTGATAATCGATAACTCGTTTACGTGATTGAAGTTTAGCGGGATGCAGCAAATTGGGAACGATTTGATGTGTATGGAAAAGTTCGTCGAGAACTTGAATGTATGCAATACGAGCTAAGTCAACATTGATGCAGATTCAAAGTTGATCCTCGCGCTACCAAAATTAATAGGACCTATCAAAATTGATACGTGAGAAACATAAGACAATATGAGAACACAAAACAGAGCGGGCTTACGATATCATAGTTTTTAGAAATAGCAATACGATAATGTAGAACTAGTTGATCGTGAACTTTGTGATTGATCAGGCGACACCATAAAGTCATCAATGATTATTTTGATACGTATAGTATCTCGAATGTCGACCGTAGGTAAATAGGCTCGAACTCGATACAAGTAGACATTTCATAAATTTTAGACTCATCGACGGTAGTGCATAAATTATTCGCAAGATAGTTGCACCTTAGTTGCACAAGTAGAAGTAGTTATGTTCGGATTTGGGATAGTCCCATAGAAATCGTCGGAACATGATTTGGATCCAAAATAAGATATAGCATGGCTTATAGAAACTGTCTTCGTTAATGATCCGCAATTATAGAGTGTAGCTTCGTGGCAGCTGACCCTAGAAGAGTTGACCGTCAAATCGAAATGAATGTTGTAGACTGATAAGCGCATCTATACAATATCATATATGGAATTGTGTGGTGCAAGTTGATAAGTCTAGACGATTTTGAGAAACTTGCTATGCACGAGAGCGAGCGGTAAGAGAATGAGTTATAAGTTATGTCACTAGATTTCGATTCACCTTGTAATTGAGCTTGCACGAATCGAACTTACATTCGATGTTGCGATACGGACAAGTTTGGGATTTGGCCAGGAATTTCCTACTCGATAGGAATCGAACATAAGACACATCGTAAAGACCTTTGTGTCGAAACGATTGTAGCCTTTGAGAACTGTCGACTCGTGTTAACCTTTTGAGTTGGAAAGACCGTTGTCTTTGAGCATGTCGACTCGAACTGAACCTTTGTGTCAGAGATTATGGCCTTTGTGCAACGTCAATTTTAAAGTTGCATTAGACGAATTTAAGCCCGGTGTCTCGGTAAGTCACCTAGCGGACGTAGCCCTGAATATTGATGCTTTTTTAAGTCAATAAAAGAAAATTCGTGTTGAGATGAGTTGTTCGACAAGACTTCGAGAATAGTTGGATGATGACTTCGAACGCAAGGCATTACGAAAACTTGTTGCGATCGGATGCGCGACAGCTTGACGTGACGTATAGAATTAATGGTCCATACGAAACTTACAAAAAAAGAAATACAATTTGAATCGCGTCGCATGCCGCAACCTTCGTTGGATGATCATGTACGTATCGAACATGCATATGCTATATATATTATGAAAACAGTCGCTAGAGATTTAGTCTGATTGAGAGTACGAGATTGAAAGAATTCGAGAATTGAATATTTTACCAGTTAGCTTTGTTCTAATATCCTACAACTGAGCTTGGCTGAAATGCACATATTAGTAGGATGCCTAAAATATGTGTATGATCCAAACTAAGTTGTATGATTCAAACGATAATGGCACGAGATCGTGAAACGATCTAGAGAAACACTTGAATTGAGTGTTGGTTTTAGTTCGAGGACGAACCTTATTTTGAGTGGTATATTATGTAATGTCTCACTCCGTACGGTGCATTATGCTGAGTCATTGACTCGAAGAGTTGCATTGACCCGATTAAGTATCGTTGTGAATCGATATAAGAGTTATATTGACCCAAAAAATGCATTGAGTCAAATCGATACAAAGAGTTACGTTGACCCGAGGGATGCATCGAATAAGTTCGATTCAAGTGTTAAGTTGGCCCAAAAGAAAGAATTGAGTTGGTTCGAAGATTCTAAAAAATCGAATCGATATAACGCATAAGTCTGATTCGAACGAATATTGATTTTAGTTGATTTCGTGTGCAGGCTATACATTTACGCTGAAATATAAGAGGTCGACTTTTTTCCTTATTTGCAATGGTATCCGCAAAACCAAATCACCGCCTCGTAACAGACTGAGGCATAGGCACGGTAAGCAAAATCGGTCAGATAATTCAACGAAACACGAAGTGCTCGAATGGCTAAGTCAAAAAAGTTGGTCATGTAACAAATTATAAAATCGATCCATATCGGCTCGACGAAACTACAAGGTGTAACGGCTTAAGGTGGGAGGACTTTAATCCTTCTTTCCTACTCCTTCATGCCTAAGTAAAAATATATATTGTTGTATGCTAAGTAAACCTAACGAGACCACGGGCGTGGCTCGATCGAGAGATGAACATAGTGCATGTCGAACACTAGATAAAATAATTGAAATAAAATATACATCAAATGTACGAGTCGCTATTGAACATTGAATAACGTAAAGGTGAGTACATCGGTGCACAAGCATAAGAACATGGGATCACTGTATCAACAAGTGCCTCAGTACATAAGTCATTTGTGCCTTCACGCACAAGTTAGAAAGATGGCACATTAAAAGACTATTAAGGCAAGTGCCCTAGTGCACGAGCCATAAACATTGAACATGAAGGCGTAGAACATGAAAATACGGTATTGAGGCGTGCATCGCATGCACGACTCGAAGAATAAAGAACAATTATGTCAAAGCGTGCGTACATGCACGAGAATCATAAAATATGGCTTCGTTGAGAAGAGAACAGTTATGGCATAAATATGACAGAATTGTCGAATGTGGCACGATGCCTTGGAAATGTTCGGGATCTTCAGATCATTCGTTTGATGAACATTAAGTTAGGGCATGGTGCCATTAAACATCTAAATGAAGAATGAAATCGTACAAAGCATGTGAGAACATTGAAAAATGAGAACATTGAAAGAAAGAAAAATACAAGATGATATGAAGTCTGAGTTTTGGACTCAAGAATATGTTTGGTTGTTTGAGTAAGACACACGTTGCATGGTTGAATGGACTTGAGATATTGCCCGTGCATGGGTGTGATAATTTCCCTCGAATGAGTTAAATGTTAGAGCATCGGGATCGTTCATCCTAGGAGGGACGATTATTCTTGAGGACACACATCTGTAATACGACTTGCACTCAGCTATCGATGTGTTGAACCAACAAGATGGTAAGTTCAACGCCTTCTAAAATGAGCTAGCATCTCGTATGGGGAGGGCGTCGAGTTATCCAATTTGAGAAGAGAAATATGGTAGTGTTCCATTCTAGCACAAATACGCCAACGACCTTCATATAGTTAAGGAACGGTAGGCCGAAAGTGCAAGCACACAGAGATCCTGCACAAGATCACTTATAACATGATAGAAAAAGATGGTAGGCATATTCACCTTGCGTCGGACAAGGATAAGTGCGTCGATGCTGGTAAGAAGTCATGAAGCAATACGAGATTGATATTGGTTGCATGCATGCATGCTTGCTTATGCAAATCAAATAACATACTTGCCATGATAACATGTTTTACTTCTTTCGAACATGCCATGAACTGATTCTAAGACAAGGATAAAAAGATCACTAAATTGTATGCTACATGATTCAATATATCTACTTAATATTGGTTTAGTAAAGTGTCAGTACGCGAGAGGATTAGTACTGATCTCCCACCAGATTACTTGCAGGTTCAGGAAATGATCTGCTCTCGGTGGAGCTTCGCTTGAACGCGTTGAGGCACAGAATGTCGTAGCATATTGAGGCGTATGACCGCGTTGACGCTCGAACTTGCAATAGGATGACGGAACCAAGATATAGAAGATATGATATACAGAATAATTAAATCCTTTATGGACAAGAAAGAACCTGAGTATTGCAACCAATCTGGCAAATTTTGTTGGGCTATTGAAAGCCTTTGTAACCTCAGTTCATTTTTCGAATAAAAAAAATTATTTCGTATACTCTGTTTCTTTCACTGCTAAATAACAATATCAAAGATAACCATTTGAGAACTTGTTATCTAGCCTTGTATGAGTGTAACTCTAGACTCGTACAGTATTATGTCTGAGCGAGGATGATGATTCGGATAAATCGATACGAGGACGAACAAGTTTTTGGGTTGGGGCATGATAAATTGGTATCAGAGCTCTAGGTTCAATTTTTTCAGAATGCTTGCTTCGTTTCAATTCCAAAGGGTTTCCTACCACTAATCAAATCACTCTTGACTCTATTCGATGCCGTAAGTCATGTACTTTTGCCATATGTGCTTTGGAAATTACATGATGTTTGCTAAAAAAGACGTAAAATATTGTTACTGTAAGTGTAACAAGCCACGAGATATGAATCGAGATGTTTGTTGTTTCAATACAATAGTCGATATAAGAAATATCGGTTGCATCGATATAATAAAAGTCGTGGGATGTTGCTACACCAATTGCAATGAGTTGATTGTGAATGATACGATGTAATAAAAATGAGTTGATATCGAATGTGTTAAACGGATTCAAGCATTGACTTTGAATATCAGAAATAAAATATTGTATAAGATGCAACAGAGGGAAGTGAAATAAAATGTGGCACAAGATGTAATGGAAGAAACTGAAATAAAACGTTGCACAAGATGCAGCGAATGAAACTAAAATAGAACGAGATGCAATGGGAGGAACTAAAATCATAAATTGATAGAAACAAATTAGTTTAGTTGCGCACCGAACTTGTATTGGCAAATAAAAAATTGGCCAAGTTGTGTTGGATTTTGATTAATCAAAAGTTTTGGTTGTGATCGGCATGATCACTATGGAAATCGCGAGTTGGAATAAATAGTTGGTTCATACCGAGTATGATGCGAGTGAAATGACTTAATTTTCGAGTGGTACATGCCATACCACCTATGCAATAAATGACTAAAATTCTGATTGGTATATACAATACCACTCATGCGATGGATTGTATCGATGCATTGTGAGAATTATGGAAGGTTTTTCCACAATTGACAGAAGAGTACTGAGATTCGATTGAAAATTTGTATGACGGTATGTTGATGCAAGTGTTCTTCGATGATTGGCTAAAACTGTAAGACGGGACTTGTATCATTGAATGATACATCAGACGAAAATTTATAAGTCGGTTAAATGACCGAGACTAGCAAAACAGTTTTTGCTTCGAGATAATAATCGAATCGGCGGAATAGGAAACTCAATGTTATAATCGAATCGCACGACTTGCGAACTCGATAAAGATGTTGGTCTATGCAAATTTAAAAATCAAATCGCACGACTTGCGAATTCGATGAATATGTTAGCGATACAAATTGTAATCGGGTCGTACGAACTGCGACTTCGATGAAAATATTGGTTGATGCGGATAATTGTACCTAAGAAAATAGTTGGTTATATTGCGACAAAACTCATTTGAGTATGATTGAAAACACATAAAACTTATAGGGCTCGATCGTCTAACTCGAGGGTTCGATGTTGGATAATCGGTAACTCGATTCTGCGATCGAAATTTAGCAGGATGAGGAAAATCGGGAAATGATTTGATGTGTATGGAAAAGTTCGTTGAAAACTTGAATGTATGCAATGCGAGCTAAGTCAACGTTGATGCAGATTCAAAGTTGACCCTCGTGCTATCAAAATTAATAGGACTTGTCAAAATCGATACGCGAGACGCGTAAGTACAATATGAGAACACAAAACAGAGCGGACCTATGATATCATAATTTTTGGAAATAGCAATAGGAGAATGTCGAACGGGTTGATCTTAAACTTTGTGATTGATCAGACGAGACCATAAAGTCATCGATAATTGTTTTGATGTGTATAGCATCTCGGATATCGACCATAGGTAAATAGACTCAAACTCGATACGAGTAGATGTTTTATAAATTTTGGACTCATCGACGATAGTACATGAATTATTTGGAGGATAGTTGTGCCTCAGTTGCTCAAGTAGAAATGGTAATGTTCGGATTTGGGGTAGTCCCATAGAAATCGTCGGAGCATGATTTGGTTCCAAAATAAGATATAACATGGTTCGTAGTAACTGTCCTTCGTTAATGACCCACAATTATCGAGCGTAGCTTCGGGGTAGATGACCCTAGAAGACTTGACCGTCAAATCAAAATGAATGTTGCAGACCCATAAGAGCACCTATACAACGTCGCTTATGGAATTACGTGGTGCAAGTTGATGATAAGTCTAGTCAATTTTAAAAAATGTGCTATGCACGAAAGCGAGCGGTATGAGAATGACTTATGAGTTATGTCATTAGATTTGGATTCATCTTGCAATTGAGCTTGCGTGAATCGAACTTACATTCGATGTTACGAGACAGACAAGTTTAGGATTTGGCCAAAAATTTCCTACTCGATAGAAATTGAACGTAAGACGTGTCGTAAAGACCGTTGCTTCAGAACGATTGTAGCCTTTGAGCACTGTCGACTTGCATTAAACTTTTGAGTTGGAAAGACCGTTGCCTTTGAGCATGTCGACTCGAACTGCACCTTTGTGTCGAAGATTATGGCCTTTATGCAACGTCAATTTTAAAGTTGCATTAGAATAATTTAAGATGGATGTCTCGGTAAGTTATGTAGCAGGCTAGACCTGAATGTTGAAGCTTTTGCAAGTCAACAAAAGAAAAATTGTGTCAAGATGATTGCACGACGAGACTTCAAAAATAGTTGGAGGTGACTTCGAACACAAGGCGTTGCGAAGACTTGTCGTAATCGGATGCGTGACAGCTTGGCGCAACACATAAAATTGATGGTCCATACAAAACTTACGAAAAGAGAAATGTGATTTAAATCGTTTTGCGTGCCTTGACCTTTGTTGGATGATCAGTATTTATCGAACATGCATAAGCTATAAATATTATGAAAACAGTCGCTAGAGATTTAGTTCGATCGAGAGTACGAGATTGAAAGTATTCAAGAATTGAAATTTTTATCTATTAGCTTTGTTTTAATATCCTACAACTGACCTTGGCTAAAATGCACATATTGGTAGGACGACTAAAATATGTGTATGATCCAAACTAAGTTGTATTATTCAAACGTAGTGGAACAAGATCGTGAAACGATCTATAGAAATACTTGAATTGAGTGTTGGTTTCAGTTCGAGGACGTACCTTGTTTTGAGTGGTATATTATGTAATGTCCTACTCCGTACGATGCATTTTATTGAGTCATTAACTCGAAGAGTTACGTTGACCAAGAGTTATATAGACCCAAAAAATACATTGAGTCAGATAGATGCAAAGAGTTACGTTGACCCGAGGGATGCATCGAGTAAATTCGATGCAAGTGTTAAGTTGGCCCGAAAGAAAGCATTGAGTTGGTTCGAAGATTCTAGAAAATCGAATCGATGCGACGCACAAGTCCAATTCAAACAAATATTAATCTTAGTTGGTTTTGTGTGCAGGATATACGTATTTGCAATGGTGTCCGCAAAACCAAATCACTACCTCGCAACGGACAGAGGCATAGGCACGATAAGCCAAATCGGTCAAATAATTCAACGAAGCACGAAGTGCATGAATTGCTAAGTCAGAAGAGTTGGTCGTGCAATAAAGTTATAAAATCGAGCCGCATCGGCTAGGCAAAATAATAAAGTGTAACGACTTAAGGTGGGAGGATTTTGACCCTTCTTTCCTACTCCTTTATGCCTAAGTAAAAAAATATCATTGTATGCTAAGTTATCCTATCGAGTCCGCAGGCATGGATCGATCGAGAGATGAACATAGTACATATCAAACACTAGATAGAATAATTGAAATGAAACATACATCAAATATATAAGTCGTTATTGAATATTGAATATCGCAAAGGCGAGCGCTTTGGAGCCCAAGCCATAAGAATATGGGATAACTGTATCGACAAGTGCCTCAGCGCATGAGTTGTTCATGCCTTCGTGCAGGAGTTAGAAGGCTGGCACATTAAAAGACTATTGAGGCAAGTGCCCTAGTGCACGAGCTATGAACATTGAACACTAAGGCATAGAATATGGAAATACGGTATCAAGGCGTGCATTGCATGCATGACTCAAAAAATAAAGAACAATTGTGTCAAAGTGTGCGTACGTGCACGAGAATCATAAAATATGGCTTCGTTGCAAAGAGAACAGTTATGGAATAAATGTAACAAAACTGTCGAATGTGGCATGGTACCTTGGAAATGTTCGGGATCTTCGGGTTATTCGTTTGACGAAGATTGAGTTAGGGCATAGTGCCATTGAACATTGAAACAAAGAATGAAATTGCACAAAGAATGTAAGAACATAGAAAGAATGAGATCATTAAAAGAAAGAGAAATGCAAGACGATATGAAATCTGAGTTTTGGACTCAAGACTATGTTTGGTTGTTTGAGTAAGACGCGTGTTGCATGGTCAAATAAACTTGAGATATTGCCCGTGCATGGGTGTGATAATTTTCCTCGAACGAGTTAAATGCTGGGGTACCGGGACCATTCGGCCTAGGAGGAACGATTAATCTTAAGGACACACATCCGTAATATGACTTATACTCGGTTATCGATGTATTGGACCGACAAGATGGTAAATTTGGCACCTTCTGAAATGGACTAGCATCTCATATGGGGAGGGCGTCGTATTATCCAACTTAAGAAGAGAAACATGGTAGAGTTCTATTCTTGCACGGATATGCCAACGACCTTCATATAGTTAAGGAACGGTGGGCCAAAAGTGCAGGCACACAGGGATCCTACAAAAGATCACTTATAACATGATAGAAAAAGATGGTAGACGTATTCACCTTGCGTTGGACAAGGGTGAGTACGTCGATGCTGGTAAGAAGTCGTGAAACAACACGAGATTGATATTGGATGCGTGCTTGCTTATGCAAATCATATAATATGCTTGCCATGATAACATGTTTTATTGCTTTCGAATATGCCATAAACTGATCCTAAAGCAAGGATAGAAAGATCACTAAATTGTATGCTGCATGATTCAATATATCTACTTAATATCAGTTTATTAAAGTGGGTCTCTGATTAGTACGTGAGATGATTAGTACCGATCTTCTACCAGATTGTTTGTAGGTTTAGTAAATGATCAGCTCGCAACGGAGCTTCGCTTGAACGCATTGAGATATGGAATGCCATAGCGTACTAAGGCGTGCGACCGCATTGACGCTCGAACTTGCAACAGGATGATGGGACCGAGATATAGAAGACATGATGTATAAAATGGTAAAATTCTTTGTAGGCAATAGAGAACCTGAGTGTTATAGCTAATCTGGCAAATTCAGTTAGACTATTGAAAGCCGTTGTAACTTCAGTTCATTTATCGAATAAAGAGAATTATTTCGTATACGCTATTTTTTTGATACTAAATAACAATATCAATGATAAACATTTGAGAACTTATCATCTTGCCTTGTACGAATGCAACTCCAGACTCGTATGGCATCACGCCCTAGCGAGCATGATGATTCGGACAAATCAATGCGAGGACGAGCGATTTTTTAGGTTGGGGTATGACAGACCATAGAGTGATCTTGTATTTAGATATTATATTTCCTTACTTCACATCTTCTTTAGCACACTGTAGTTGTGAAATAGTTATACTAGTTATACTTGTAATATTTAGATGATTAATATTAAGGTCTAGATATCGTATTACCGTTAATGCTACGGCATAGGCTAGACTTGCCCATGTACTTGCTTTCCAAAAAGCTAGAGTGGGTCATCACATCATTATGATCGAACATTGCGTGTTGATTGGAATAGCCAGAGAGGCTACAAGACCTGCTAGAGCGTCTACTTTGGAGTTCCATAATTAAGGCACATGGTCGATGTAGAATCCGGAGAAGGAAGAAGCCAAGTATAGTCCAGCTTGATGATAAGGGATGAGATCTTCATGGCGAACCTCATATTCCCCTCTAACTTGACTAACTATCAGCTTGGAGTTACCGTAAGGTTCTAGATAATCTACCCGTATTTGATGTGCTAGTGGAGTCCAATAAGCAAAGCATTATACTCTACTACATTATTTGAGCATGGTTCCACCAGCGAATAAGCACATTGGATCACAAGATTGTCTGGGGACACAAGCACTACCTCTATACCTGCAACGATGTTACCCTTGGGTCTCGTTCTTGAAGCATTATCGAAGAACATTTGCCAAACATGTTCTTCGATCGTTGTATTGGACTCCAATACTTCGTCTGGGATATCCCCGTAGAGTTTGGATGTTTCTAACACCGGATGGCCTACTAGGAAATTGGTTAATTTTTTACCTTAACTGCCTTCTGAGGACTGAACGTAAAATCTTATGGAGACGGTAGCATTGCCCATGTAGCTATGTGGGAGCTAAGTACACTAGCTTAGTCATTAGGACTCTGAGTGGGTTGACCCTCGAGATGACATGGATAGTCTGTCCAATCATATAGTGGCATATTTTTGGGTCGCAAACACTAAGACGAGGCACTCCTTTTCCATAGGATGGTACATGTGCTCTGCGTCGACCATCATTCGGCTAAAATAGTAGATGACTAGTTCATGGCCCATATCTTTTGTCTAAGCTAACAGTGTGCCGAGAGAATGATCCATAGCACGGACATACAACAAGAAGGGTTTCCCACTACTAGAGCCACCAACACCGAAGGACTTGTGAGGTACTTTTTAATGTCATTGAATGCATGATAGCATTCTTCTATCCAGACGAAAGAGACTCCTTTCTTTATTATTTCGGTAACCGGTTGGCACCATCCGGAGAGGTTAGATATAAACCTCCTAATATGTGCCAGTCGGCCTTGAAGGCCATAGAGCTCCTTGAGATTCCTTGGGAGATGCATCTCGGGGATTTCTTTGACCATTTAGGGGTCAAGATGGATATCCTTTGAGGTTATAACGAACCCAAGAAACTTGATATCGGGGACTCCCAGGAAAAATTTAGTTGGGTTCATCTGGAGCTAGTTGTTGCGCATAAGATCAAACACCGTTCTTAGATCTTGAATATGGTCGCCTTTGGAGAGACTTTTGGCTAACATGTCATCTACATAGCAGTCCACTATTTTGCATAAATATTTTTAAAATAATATGCTCATAGCTCACTGGTATGTCGCACTTATATTTTTCAAGCCAAAGGGCATCACCATATAACAATATACCCCCAATGGTATTCAGAATGATTTGTGCTTTTCATCAATCAGAAACATCTTGATATGGTTCTAGTTGGAGAACTCATCCACAAAGGACATTCGCTCATAACCACAAGTGTTTTGACCATGACATCAGCAACTGGGAGAGGAAATTTGTCCTTTGGACAAGCCGAATTTAGACTGTGAAAGTCTATGCAGACTCAGATCTTTCCGTTCTTCTTTATAATTGGGACTATATTAGCCACCTAGTCGAGATATTGTTCTTAGCGAATGAAGCCGCTTGCTATCAGCCTTTAACTTTGTCTTTTATAGCTTCCATGACGTCTGATCAGAATTGTCATTGTTGTTGCTTCACTGGCTTAGCATTTGGGAGTACTTTTAGCATGTGCATGGCTATTTAGGGATCCAAACCTAGCATGTCATTGTAACTCTAGGCGGAGACATCTATGTACTCTCTTATAAGCTACACTTGAGAGCTTTTGCCTTATTCATGAAGACTTTTGCGTATAAAGATGGGCTTGGAAGCAGACTCATCCCCTAAGACAATTTAGATGACTTCATCCTCGGTTGGGGGGTTCCCGCTGTTCAAATCTCATCTTCCACCTAGACTCTATACTTTGTGCCCATGGTTCGACTTCAAAAGGTTCGAGTAATCGATTATCTTTCTCGACTTGGTCCATCTACACCATGTTAATAAACAATGCTTGTATGGACAGGTCCCCAATACTTTGATGGAAATCCCAAGCGAAAGATTTAGAAGAGTAAAAATGTGTCTCAACTTCGTCTTCTGAAGACTCGGGAGTAGTAGTGGGGTGATATAACCCAGGCCACTACGTGTATATTGGTAGTAGGTCTCAGGCCTGCGTTTCGGAGCAAAGTGACCTATCGGCAAGTGTCATCCTTTACTGAAGTTTAGATCTTTACCACTTTTTAGGTCAAAACCATCTTCTGGATGAGGTTTTGGTTTGTTGGTTGTAACGATAAAACTGCATTTTACCTTTATCTTGCTCGGAATCTTCCGTAAAAAAATCTTACAACCTTTCGCTCTTCTAAAGATGATTGCTTTGTCTCCCTTCTTCCTCGTCGGAACTTCAAATTAGGACCCCTTGTGTAGAGACAATATGCCCTTATCAAGTTGGTGGCTGATACCGGCCTATACAAATGCGAGCCTATGCCATATTCTAAGAAGTATAGAGTCTCCATGTAATATGTAACAGAATGGTAGTCATCGAGGTAATTCACAAAACCCGTTACTCAAAAAATATAATATTTTCTTCTCAGGGATGACATCATTAAGGAGGTGTAACTGCCTATTTTCAAAATTGAGGGTAAATTTATCATTTTTTATATTCTAATATTTTTTGTGAATATTTATTTATTAGTATTGTATTTTGGGGATTAGTTTAGCCGGGTTTGAGATTCGTCTAGTTTTGACTTATGTTAGTGACCCGGGTAGTTTAGACTCTAGTCGGGACCCAAAAATTAGTTAGACATGGCCCACAAACTCATCTCATTAGACTAGTGCATTTAGACTAAACCTATATGACAAGTTTAGTCATTTAGAGATTAGAAACTTGACCCTTTTGACCCCAAACCTTTGCATAGTTGACCAAAGGGAGACTAGATGAGGGCATCCTAGACATTTTAAAAAACCTATTTAGGGCTCCTATAGTGGCCGGCCATGAGGGGGAGGGGTTCTCTATTGTTTCATTTCATTTGTAGCCTCTTTTCGTCGTTTTGAGTTCTCCCCCAAACTTGAGAACTTCCCTTTGGATTTCATCTCCCAAATCAAGTCTTTCTTCCTCCATTCCACTCAATCTACCAAGAAGGAGGTGCAAGCTTGGAGTGGGGAGCAAGGAGAGGAGTCCATTTTCAAGGAGTTTTCATGTCGGAACCGTGTCCTTGGGTTAAATCATTGGGATCCAACTCCCAATAGGTAAAACCTTCTCTCTAATTTATGTTACCTTATATTTTTGATAGATTTGAACCCATAGGAATCACCCCCATGCATGAACCACCATTAGAAATATTTTAGAGGCACTTTTGAGTCCTCTTTAGGAGTTTGGGATAGGTTTGGTGTCCCTCATGGAGAGATTCCAAAGGGGGCACACCATGTATTTGTGTTTATGCTCCATAGGCTTATTTGTCTTTTAATTTCAGTTTTGGATGTGTTAGAGAGTAGATTAGCCATAGTTAGGATGTCCTATAGAGTTTTCATATGAATACCTATGTATATATCAATTTTGACCCACAAATCATATTTTTATGTAGAGATATCAAAATTGGTATATATTGTATATAGTGGACTGATTTTGGGTGTCTTGTATGTATTAGATGTGTGTTGTGGGTTGGTTAGTGTGCTAGATGTATTTGTGTTTGTGCGTTAGTGAGTAGAGGAGAAGGGGGAATGAGAGGAGATGTGGACGTGTGTGTTAGTGTTGGTTAGAGTTAGATGTTAGTAAGTTAGATGTTAGTTAGTTTAATGTTAGAGTTGATAGTTTGTATATCTTAGTCTATGCAGCAGATTTAACAAGCAGCAGCAGCAGATTTAATAAGCAGCAACAACAGATTTTATAAGCAGTAGCAGCCCCCTTTGTGCCTCATTGCATCCCATTGCCATTTCCCTTTACCCCCTTTGTCCCGTTGCAATGTGTGATTGAGTGAGTATGTTTTGGTATCTTATTTTAGGAGTTAGATATTAGTATGGTTAGAAATTAGTTAGCTAGTTATGTTAGATAGATGTTAGTTTGTATGTTAGATAATAGATAGTTAGTATTAGTTAGTTCTATGTTAGAAAGTTAATGAGCTAGTCTATGTCAGTTGTAATATTATATAGAAGATATATTAGAGATGGTTAGATAAGTTAGTGTCTAGGCTATTATGTTAGTATCTTAGGATTTAGATAGTTGGTATCTTGAGATACCTAAGTGGTATCTTTGAATATCTTGAGTTTTACCTTATCTTAAGGTAGTGGGTTTACTTACTAGCTAAGATATACAAGTGGGTTACCTAGATGGCTAAGGTAATGGGTATGATGTTAAGGTAGATGAGATCAAGGACATGTCTATGTGTTGAGAGGGTATGATGTTAAGGTAGGTGAGATGTTAAGGTA
Source organism: Iris pallida (assembly GCA_029216955.1). Taxonomy (NCBI): domain Eukaryota; kingdom Viridiplantae; phylum Streptophyta; class Magnoliopsida; order Asparagales; family Iridaceae; genus Iris; species Iris pallida. The sequence continues at coordinate 13,351,079 of JANAVB010022800.1, forward strand.
GGTGAGATAGATAGTGAGTTGTGTATGTGTTTATGATAGAGGAGAATTTGGGATTATGTGTGTGAGATAGATAGATAGATAGATAGATAGATAGATAGATAGATAGATAGATAGATAGATAGATAGATAGATAGATAGAAGATAGATAGATAGATATAGGAGTATAGAGGAGATGGGGGAGGGGACTGCTGCCCCCAATAGCAGCAGCAGCATTGGCAGCATCCTTCCCCACTTAACCCAGCAACAGCAACAGCAGCAGCAGCATGAAGGCTACAGTAGGCAGCCTTCCATTCCTCCCTTTATGTGCTAGTATGTGTGTGTTCATAGCTAGTATGTGTGTGTGTATGTGTGTGTTAGTGTCCTAGTTTAGTATCTTAAAGGTAAGTTAGTTAGTTACATATGTTAGTGTTAGTTAGAAAATATATGTTGGTATCCTACTACTAGTTAGTATCTTGGGATGAGGATACTAGAAGTATACGATAGTTGGTTAGATGGTTAGTAATAAGTTAGTGTCTAGAGTGAGGTTAGTGGATATAAGTTAGATAGTTTATATGTTAGATGGTAGTGTATTAGAGTGTGTGTTTTTGAAATGATAGCTTAGAGTTTAGATTGATATATATTGGATATGTATAGTATCTTAATTTTAGAGATTAAGTTAGATATTCATATGTTAGAGTTAAGGTACTTGGTATCTTGAGATACCAAGTGGTATCTAGAGATATCTTAGGATATCTTAGGATACCATAGATATTAGATATTAGGATATGTTATGTTAGTTAGATATTGTGTTAGAGTGTCTTGACATGTTATATATCTTAAATGTTAGTCTATGTTAGTTTCTAAGTTAGATAGTGGTTAGTTTATAGATAGATAGTATCTTGGGATACTAGGAATTTGTATCTTAGGATTCTAATGTTGGTAGCTTAGGATATTGGTTTTACCTTCACCAAGCTATAGTGGTTTACCCTATTGTAGGCTAAGATATTAGGATTACCTCCAAGGTAATGAGTTTACCCTATGTTAAGGCAAGGTATTGGGTTTACCATATTAGGATATAGTATTGGGTTACCTTCAAGGTATTGGTTTTGCCTAGGATACCAAGGTTAGATATCTAAGTTATTGGTTAGCTAGTGGCTTGGGGGTATATAGATAGTTACTAGATATCTACGATTGGGTATTGGGTATTAAGGTATGTTTACCTAGACTAAGGTATTGGACTTCCACCCAAGGTATTGGTATTAGAATACCAATATGGATAGGGTATTAGGATATCGTAGTAGGTAATGGTTAGAAGCGGGTTATTTTGGTAGGTAATGATTTGAAGTGGGTTATCTTGGTAGGTAATGGTTAGACTTGGGTTATCTTGGTAGATAATGGTTAGGAGTGGGATACTTGACTTAGATTTGATTCTGTTTGACCAAGGTTGACTGTTTTGACTCAAAGTCAACTACAGGTCAACATTGGACCTAGATTCGACTAGGAGTTGACCAGAGTTGACCAGATGACCAAAAGAAAACTATAGGTCAACCCTCGATCTAGTATGATCTAGATTGACTTGGTTTGACCTTGTTTGACCTTGTTTGACTTTGTTTGACTTAGCTTGACCTTGTTTGACTTTGTTTGACTTAGCTTGACCTGTTTTACTTTTTTTGACCTACCTTGACTTAGTATGACTTAGGTTTACTTAGATTGACTTAGCAGAACCAAGTTTTGTCTAGTTTGACTTTGTTAGACCTAGTATGACTTAGTTTGATTTAGTTTGACCTAGTATGACTTGGTGTGACTTAGTTTGACTGAGTTTGACCTAGATTTGCATAGCATATACTAGAAATCATGCCATAAACTGTTAAACCCTATTTAACTCATGCATATCTCATCTTTAGGTATGTGACTTCACTCTGAGCCTCAAAACACTGTTGATATATTTCTACCGAATCTCAGGCGAGTACATTCTCTGATAATATTTCTGTTTTATGATATCATCTCTATTTCTTGTATTTAGTGTAGATATCATTGTTCTCTTGATACATTGTTCACACGAATTGGTATTTGTCTGGATTTCGTCATGAGACGTTATTCCTTATATTACTTGGTATACATTGTGCTAGTCTTCCTTATTTATTGTGCACTGTATAGATACGATTCCTGCGAGGGGCTCGCAACCTTTTCAAAGATTCCATATCAAGATGTGTCATGGTTGGATCCATTGTATGAGTCGGGGACGGAGAGTATTAGTGTAGATATGTGGTCAATTCCCTATTGTGCAACTATTGTGATTATGAGTATTGATCATAGACCCCATGTATGATTAACCAGGCCATGAAGCTATTGTGCAAGTACCCAAGCCGGCCACATGTCGTTGCTAGTATTCACTCACGTAGATGGTATGATTCTCGACTCTTGTACATGATATGTTCAGTTTTCTTGCCATTGCTCTAGCTATATTTTATAGCTTTAACCTTGCCAAGCTACTTTTATGCACTTCCTATTTTACAAGTATACTCTCTCTATTTACTGCTATATATTCTTTATCGTCTGACTAGAACTGTTATTGGAGATTTGTGCTCGTTTCATCCTGACTGGATATGTTGACAAAATTTTAAAGATAATGGCAAGGACGAGTATCCTACTACTATGGTCCCCATGACATAGTGGACGTAGACCGAAAGACCTTAGTCCAGCAGGGGTTACTACTAGCCGATGAGGCTTTAGTAGTAGCTCAGCTAGATTAGTTTAGTACTGGACTTTGTCTTCAGATTACATTTTGGCTTGTTATTATTTTAGTATTTGTATTTGAGATTGTTGACTCAGAGACTTTGGACTTGTATTATTCTGTGTTGGATTTTCTGGAAGATATTTTTATATCTTGTTTTCTTTATCTTTCAATATCATCTATCCTTCTTAGATTTATGATTGAGTATATTATATTGTCATTGTTTGTCCTCCGTTCAGAGTTGACCATTCTCGACAGGTTTTGATATTATAACTGTTGTTAGATAGTAGACCTAGACAGTGTTCTACGTCGTTTCTGCAACGTAGGCTGGGACACTATTACGTATTCGTGCCCTCACTCCGGGTACGGGTAATGACACATTTTTAGTGGTGGCCCATGCAGGTCAGAAGTCGCATGAAGTACGATGTCGTAGTGGTGCTCGACTTAGGGTGCTGCTACGAGCCTGAGATAGGTTTAGAAGATATAGGCTATAGGATAAGGATACTTAATCACAGTTAGTACTTCTTGAGAAGATTCCAGGGACGACCCTTGAGAATCTTATAATAAACTATCTCAAAATTTGATTCCAACTGTTTCTGTCTGTTCTTCCTTGTCTGTGGTTAAATTTGATTCTTGGTGTTCATTGATTTTCTACCAGGATAAAACTTTGGACTTATTTGCCTCAGTAATGGAATCTTGAATCTTTTATAGCCATATTAGCAGGCATGGCGAAGATATAGGGTCTAATTTTGGATGTATTTCTCAGGTTGTGGGAATTTAAGATTTTTGCGACCAAGCATGCGACAATGTAAAAATGTTAGATACCACGATCTTAGAGGTATGTACCTTAGTTGCGGACCCTATGGTTTATTGTAGCCATACCTACTAGCGTGACGAGGATTCCGGTAACATGATTCTGGGTAGATCGGTATGGTTATCATATTACAAAATAGACACCCTATAAAGGGTACCCTAGTATAATGGAGTAGGTATCTGTGAAGATGTTGCTTTGGTATCTTGGAGAAGAGAGTGGGAGCTAGGCCACCTATGGCGCAGGATCATGTCCCGCACCAGCATCGGGATATACCCCGCCAGGGCAGGGCTTTTGAGATGACGGTCGAGGAGACCCACACTGTAGGTGATGGATTAAGAGGTTAGGTCTTGTTCTTTCCTTCTTCCTGTTTTTTTCCACCCATTGATTGTTTGATTGTTTTCTTAGTACTCTTAGCTTGCATATGTGATGATCATACTAGATTAATAGAAAACCCCAATGGAGACTGCAATAATATGATACTGTAGAGATTAAAACCATGCATGTTTGTTCCCCTTTCCATAGAATTGCATGTTGTATAATTTTGGATAGAATTTTGTAGACTTTGATTGTTGGGGGATTGACATAGAGAAGAGTACATCAATTTTAAATTTTAAAGACAAAATTTTTCTAGGGGGTTAGGATTGTGACTGCCCATTTTCAGAATTAAGGGTAAATTTGCCATTTTCTATTTTCTAATATTTTTGTGAATATTTATTAATTAATATTGTATTTTAGGGATTAGTTTAGCCGGGTTTGAGTTTCGTTTAGTTTTGACTTGTATTAGTGACCCGAATTGTTTATACTCTAGTCGGAACCCAAAGATTAGTTAGACATGGCCCACAAACTCATCTTATTAGACAAGTGTATTTAGACTAAACCCACATGACAAGTTTTGTCATTTAGAGATTAGAAACTTGACCCTTTTGATCCCAAACCTTTGCATGACTTAAGTTGACCAAAGGGAGACTAGATAAAGGCATCGTAGACATTTCACAAACCCATTTAGGGCTCCTATAGTGGCCGGCCATGAGGGTGAAGGGTTCTCCATTGTTTCATTTCATTTGTAGCCTTTTTTTTCCTCATTTTGAGTTCTCCCCCAAACTTGAGAGCTTCCCTTTGGATTTTATCTCCCAAATCAAGTCTTTCTCCCTCTATTCCACTCAATCTACCAAGGAGGAGGTGCAAGCTTGGAGTGGGGAGCAAGGAGCAAGGAGCAGAGTCCATTTTTAAGGAGTTTTCGTGTCGGAACCATGTCCTTGGGTTGAATCATTGGGATCCAACTACCAATAGGTAAAACCTTCTCTCTAATTCATGTTACCTTACATTTTTGATAGATTTGAACCCATAGGAATCACCCCCATGCATGAACCACCATTAGAAATGTTTTAGAGGCTCTTTTGAGTCCTCTTTAGGAGTTTGGGATAGCTTTGGTGTCCCCCATGGGGAGATACCAAAGGGGGCACACCATGTGTTTGTGTTTATGCCCCATAGGCTTATTTGTCTTTTAATTTCAGTTTTGGATGTGTTAGAGAGAGTAGATTAGCCATGTTTAGGATGTCCCATAGAGTTTTCATTTGGATACCTATGTATATATCCATGTATTTTGACCCACAAATCATATTTTTATGTAGAGATATCAAAATTGGTATATATTATATATAGTGGACTGATTTTGGGTGTCTTTATATATATATATATATATATATATATATATATATATATATATATATATATATATATATATATATATATATATATATATATATATATATATTAGATGTGTGTTGTGGGTTGGTTAGTGTGCTAGATGTATTTGTGTTTGTGTGTTAGTGAGTAGAGGAGAAGGGGGAATGAGAGGAGATGTGGATGTGTGTGTTAGTGTTGGTTAGAGTTAGATGTTAGTAAGTTAGATGTTAGTTAGTTTAATGTTAGAGTTGATAGTTTGTATATCTAAGTCTATGTAGCAGATTTAATAAGCAACAACAGCAGCAGATTTAATAAGCAGCAGCAGATTTAATAAGCCGTAGCAGCCCTTTTGTGTCTCATTGCATCCTATTGCCATTTCCCTTTACCCACATTTGTTCCATTGCAATGTGTGAGTGAGTGAGTATGTTTTGGGTATGTTTTGGTATCTTAGTTTAGGAGTTAGATATTAGTGTGGTTAGAAATTAGTTAGCTAGTTAAGTTAAATAGATGTTAGTTTGTATGTAAGTTAATAGATAGTTAGTATTAGTTAGTTCTATGTTAGAAAGTTAATGAGTTAGTCTACGTTAGTTGTAATATTAGATAGAAGATATGTTGGAGATGGTTAGACAAGTTAGTGTCTAGGATATTATGTTAGTATCTTAGGATTTAGATTGTTGGTATCTTGAGATACCTAAGTGGTATCTTTGAATATCTTGAGTTTTACCTTATCTTAAGGTAGTGGGTTTACTTACTAGCTAAGATATATAAGTGGGTTACCTAGATGGCTAAGGTAATGGGTATGATGTTAAGGTAGATGAGATCAAGGACATGTCTATGTGTTGAGAGGGTAAGGACTTGATATGGTTATAGGTGTGTTTAGATATGTGAGTTGTGAGTTTGTGAGAGGAATATGAGAATGTGTTGTGTTAGATTTGAGAGTGTGTGTGTTTGTGTAGTATTTGTAGTGTGATGAGATGAGAAGTGTGTGTTTTTGTGGAGAGGAGATGATATGAGGTGAGATAAGGGATGTATTTGTATGTGTGTTTGTAGAGAGGGGTGGAATTGATATGTATTTGTATGTGTGCTTATGGAGAGGGGATGATGTATTGGTGAGATAACTGAGTTGTGTTTGTGTTTGTGATAGAGAAGGATTTGGAATTATGTGTGTGAGATATATAGATAGATATATAGATATACATAGATATATAGATATATAGATAGATAGATAGATAGATAGATAGATAGATAGAGGAGGAGGAGAGAGGAGATGGGGAAGGGGACTGCTGCCCCCAATAGCAACAGCAGCAGTAGCAACATGATGCCCCACTTAACCCAGCAGCATGAAGGTTGCAGTAGGCAGCCTTCCATTCCTCCCTTTTGTGTGCTAGTGTGTGTGTATTCGTCGCTAGTGTGTGTGTGTGTGTGTGTGTGTGTGTGTGTGTGTGTGTGTGTGTGTGTTAGTATCCTAGTTTAGTATCTTAAAGGTAAGTTAGTTACATATGTTAGTGTTAGTTAGAAAATATATGTTGGTATCCTACTACTAGTTAGTATCTTGGGATAAGGATACTAGAAGTATAAGATAGTTGGTTAGATGTTTAGTAATAAGTTAGTGTCTAGAATGAGGTTAGTGGATATAAGTTAGATAGTTTATATGTTAGATGGTAGTGTATTAGAGTGTGTGTTTTTGATATGATAGCTTAGAGTTTAGATAGATATATATTGGATATGTATAGTATCTTAGTTTTAGAGATTAAGTTAGATATTCATATGTTAGAGTTAAGGTACTTGGTATCTTGAGATACCAAGTGGTATCTTGAGATATCTTGGGATATCTTAGGATACCATAGATACTATATATTAGGATATGTTGTGTTAGATATTGTGTTTGAGTGTCTAGACATGTTAGATATCTTAGATGTTAGTCTATGTTAGTTTCTAAGTTAGATAGTGGTTAGTTTGTAGATAGATAGTATCTTGGGATACTAGGAATTTGTATCTTAGGATTCTAATGTTGGTAGCTTAGAATATTGGTTTTACCTTCACCAAGGTATAGTGGTTTACCTTATTGTAGGCTAAGATATTGGGATTACCTCCAAGGTAATGAGTTTACCCTATGTTACGACAAGGTATTGGATTTACCTTATTAGGGTAAGGTATTGGGTTGCCTTCAAGGTATTGGGTTTGCCTAGGATACCAAGGTTAGATACTTAAGTTATTGGTTAGCTAGTGGCTTGGGGGTATATAGATAGTTAGTAATATCTAGGATTGGGTATTGGGTATTAAGGTATGTTTACCTAGACTAAGGTATTGAACTTCTACCCAAGGTATTTGTAATGCCTGTAGTTCGTATTACGTATCTTGGAATACGTGTACGTATTTTATTTTGTATTGCATATCTCTTGGCTTGGCTCGGTTTGTTTTGGGTTGGTTCGGCTAGGCTTGGGTTGCCTTGGTTCATCATGAACCAAAGGGAGAACCCCTACCTACCACCACCATCCCCATTTATTAACCCCTCCTCTTTCTCTCTCTCATTATTCTTCTTCTTCTCCACATTTACTTCTACACCTACCAGGAAGGAGAGAGAGAGAGAGAGAGAGCTTAGGCAAGTGCAAACTTGTTTCATGATGGATCTCATGTTCTATTGTTCCATTCTCTTCCTTACTAGATTCTAAGCCTCTTTAGAACTGGAAGTTTTCGGTTTTGATGGTTATATTTTTGTAGATCTAAGTTTTAAGTTCCTTCTTATTTAGTTTTCTTGGTTTTGATCTCTAAAACTTGGTTATTTTCGAAAACTAATGGTTCTATGTTGTAGAGAATTCAATTTCATTCAGTTTTGGCTTTTGTTTCGCTTGATTTCGACTCCGGATGAGTAAGTTATGGCCATTACAAGTTTTCGGAACTTTCATGGCTGAACTTGCTGTTTGGGGACGATGAAACCCCATGCACCGGAAACCCCATGCGCCCGGGAGGCCATGCGCCGGAAGGCCATGCGCCGTGAAGTCCCGGCAACGCATCCCTTAACTCCGAGCGTGTCATGCGCGTAGGTTCCCTACGCGCATGTATTGAAGACGCAACGTGAGTTTCTCATGCGCCGATTTGTGCAGAAATCTCATGCGCCGATTTGTGCAGGAATCCCATGTGCCGATTTGTACAGGAATCCCATGCGCCGATTTGTGCAGGAATCTACTATTTTTGCCTGTTTAAGTTATTTTGTAGCTAGAATCTTGAAAAACTTAAAACATGAAAGTTGTAGATCTTTTCCTTGGCTTCAAGAATATGTTATTAGTTATTTTATACAATCTTTTTCATTCATGATAATGTAAGAATAGAACACGATAGTGGCTCGCTGTGGCACACTCTTGACAAGTAAACTGACATGACAAGTATGAAAGACTTGGACACCGTGGGCGATTGTGTTTGTACAAATAAGCTGGTACTGTCTTGCATCATGTCTAGGATGGGGACCCCTGAGTACCACGGTCAGGGGTACCTACTGAAATTGACTAAGGCTAATTAACTAGAATGATTCAGTAGTCATGAAGAGATTCCCAGCTACAGGCAATCCCGTTATCTGGGCACATTCAGTGGACTTGTAGCCTACCGACGAGTAGGGCACATTTCCAGCACACAGTCATGTGTTGCATTCTTCCTAAATGGACATTCGACCTGGATAACCGGATGGTCTGCAGGGCTTGTGGCTGTTGGGATAATCTCATTGCATCTTGCTAGTAACTAGGCTTGTGATAACCCTAGTTAGTTAAAAGTATCAAGCCGTACTCTTGATTGGCCGTGGTTGATTGGATGTAGTTTATTCCATCTTAGTCTTATCCTGATCCTGTGCAAGATTATGACATGACATGATTATTGATACTTGCCTTAACAATAACGATCGGGGGTCTAGTTCTGTTCAGGCGAAGGGTTACAACCCCGGTCCTTGTTTGGTTTAAGGGTTGTAACCTGGCTCCCGGAGCTGTTCTGTGTCCTCTCTTCGTTTATTGTCTTAATGCAATCCCATGCCATGCTCGTCATATTTTACCTTTACTTCAATACCATGATTAATTATGCTGGCCTTAGTAATAAAGATCAGGGGTCCAGTTCTGTTCAGGTGAAGGGTTACAACCCCGGTCCTTGTTTGGTTTAAGGGTTGTAACCTGGCTCCCGGAGCAGTTCTGTGTCCTCTCTTCGTTTATTGTCTTCACTGTAGCAATAGTATTTGAGACGGATTTCTATTCAGGTGAAGGGCTGCAACCCCGGTCCTTGTTTGGTTTAAGGGTTGTGACCTGGCTACTTGAATAGTTTCCTCGTGCTCAGTTTACTGTTGTTATCTCTATTATTATCAGTTCTTTATTTATTATCTCTAATATTCTATTGTGATATGCTGGTTTTAGTTCCTAAGTGAAGCCTCCTTTGTGGCACTTGCTCTTTCTGGGGTCTGACCCAGCTGGTTTTGTGTGGCCAGATATCGGAGCAGCAACAGAGGATCCACCTGTCTTCCAGCCCGATGGTGACCACCAGGCGTAACCAGGGCAACGAGTGGGTTTCTTTTGTCCTCCCACTCTATTTGTAAAATTATTCTTTTGAGGCGTTTAGCCGGCGAGCACGTGTTAGCTCGTATTGTACCTTTATTTACTGTCTGCCTACGGGCTGTAACATGATTGACAAATCCTAGGGTTGATCATGTATTGACTAAAACTCTTGCTAGTCCTGGTATTTTGTACGACTAGCTTCATGATCATCCAATATGTAATGTATGGGACGCCTTACTATTGTATATTGATGCTCTAATATCTTGTGACTGCTACTACTTGCTTGTGATTGAGACAATAGGTTTGATTTTGACCATAGGAGACTGATGGATTGTAGTTAAACCCTCATATATCTAGACAGCCGTGACCGTATAGTGACGTGGTTTCCATTTCATTATACGTAGCTGGCTATGTCTGCCCCCGCTCTCCAGTATTCTGGTTCTGGGGCGTGACATGGTTTTAGTGGTGGCCCATGCAGGTCTTGTAATTCAAGATATGTGAGGGTTTACCGAATAGATATCTCAATCAGTATTCGCCCTTGATCTCTGCTCGTATCTTTCAAATCCCTGAGAATCTTGACCTGATCACATGCTTGTATCGTTGATCTGTCCTGGTCCTTTCTTATTGTTCCCTATGTCGTCTTCTTCAGCGACATTGTTCGTGGACCTGCCGATCAGTAAGGCGGAGCACCTCCAGCGGACCAGCAGCAACCTGGAGATCAAGCCCAACATTCAGGAGTAGCCTCCAGAGTTATGCCTACAGAAGGAGAACCACCAGTTCAGCCCGTCCAGCCTGCAGAGCCTGATGGTGGCACTTTGGTGGGTCTCATAAGGTCCCTATTAGCTTCCCAGGATCGTCGCGGAGATGCCTTGCACCAGGCGGTGGCAGATACTTTGACCAGAGGAGGTCATCAGGGTAATAGCGCGACCAACAGCTTCAAGTGCTTGAACCCTCCCTTCTTCGACGGCAGTGAAGATGCGATCGCTGCAGATGCTTGGCTTCAGGACACAGAGGTAATTCTAGAAGCAGCCAGGACTCCAGAGAATGAGAAGGTGGCCGTAGTGCACCTGCAGTTACTAGATCTTGCCCGCAGCTGGTGGGCAGCGCAGGCCGATGGATTAGTGGCCCCTATTTCATGGGCAGTATTCAGAAAGAGATTCCAGACCAAGTATTTTGATGCTGTAGCTCGATATGATCTACAGACGAGGTTCACCAATCTGAAGCAGATGGGCAGGACGGTCGATGGATATACGATCGAGTTCTCCAGGCTTAGCCGGTTTGCTCCCACCTTGGTAGCGACCGAGTTCGATAGAGCCCAGCGGTTCCAGCAGGGGCTCCACCTAGAGATTTTATTAGCGGTGGAGCAGTTTGAGCATCAGACTTTTGATGCAGTGTTGAGAGCAGCTAGGAGGCATGAATATACCTCCCAGAGGATCGTGGATAGGACCGGAGGTCGGAAGCGATCTCACGGCCAGATGAATCAGTCATCAGCACCAGCCCCGGCAGCCAGGGCTTTGACCATTGGAGCTCTGAGGCGGGCGGCCTCAGTGACGTCGGTTCAACATTCCACCCCGACGTACCCTCAGCAGCAGAAGCAGAAGCAGTCTTCCGTAGTAGGATATTCACACTGCGGGAAGCCAGGGCATGTGGTATCAGAATGTCGCAGAGCACAGGGTTTGTGCTTGGTTTGTGGTGCCCCGGACCACAGGGTTGGGAACTGTCCGAACAGGGGGAGTTCATTATCAACTTTTTCTAGTCCTTCAGTTAGAGGACCAGCACCAATCCAGCAGCAGCAGCTGCAGTACCCGTTCCCGAGGCCATTGCCGACGCAGGCCCAGGCATTCCAGCAGCAGAGACCGCAACAGTATGCCCAAGCCCAAGCCCTGATCCAGAGCAGGCAGAGAAATTTTCAGCAGAGGGGACCCGCACCCAGAGGACATAGTCAAGTGCTGGCTTTGACCATGTGAGAAGAAGGAATAGCACCAGGTGAGGTGGTAGCAGGTACTATTCTCGTTAACACCTTTCCAGCTTCAGTATTATTTGATTCTGGTGTCTCGCATTCATTTATGTCTGTACGATTTGCGACACGGGTAGGACTGGAGCCCGAGTCATTAACAGTAAGGCTCAATATACTTACTGGTAACGGACTTGTGGGAGTAGATAGAGTGTTTTCCTCGTGTCGGGTCGTAGTTAGCGGTAGAGAATTCCCCGCTAGATTGATAGAGTTTCCGATGGCCGATTATGATGTGGTCTTAGGGATGGATTGGTTGAGGGACAAGTATGCTAGGATAGACTGCCACATTGGCAGGGTTATTTTTAGCATTCCAGGCGAGCCAGAGTTTTCTTTCTCCCGAGGCGAAGTTGAACCTTCTCCTCCATTATTGCGGATGGCAGTAGCAGCAGTGTAGTTACCTCGGATAGTCGAAGAGTTTTCAGATGTTTTCCCAGAAGAGCTTCCAGGGATGCCGCCAGAGCGAGAGATCGAGTTTACCATCGACTTGATTCCCAGAACAGCTCCAGTGTCAGAAAGAGTCTACAGGATGGCGCCATCAGAGCTAGAGATATTGTACAAGATGATTGAAGAACGCAGAACCAAGGGATTCATTCGTGCTAGTAGATCGCCTTGGGGAGCCCCGATGCTTCTTGTGAAAAAGAAGGATGGTACATCTAGATTGTGTGTTGATTATCGTACCTTGAACTCAGTGACAATCAAGAACAGATATCCTCTCCCGAGGATAGATGACTTGTTTGATCAACTCAGAGGGGCGTCAGTATTTTCGAAGATTGACTTACGGTCAGGATATCATCAAATTAGAGTCAGAGAGTAGGACATCCCGAAGACAGCTTTTAAATCAAGATATGGGCATTGGGAGTTCCTTGTGATGCCATTTGGAGCAACCAATGCACCGGCTGTATTCATGGACCTCATGAATCGCATCTTTATGCCCTATTTGGATCAGTTCGTGATTGTGTTCCTAGATGACATCCTGGTCTACAGTAAGAGTGAAGCGGAGCATGAGCAGCACCTTAGAGTTGTTCCTCATATTCTCAGAGAGCACCAGTTGTATGCCAAGTTCAGTAAATACGAGTTCTGGCTCGATCGAATTTCATACTTGGGTCATATCATCACCCGAGGAGGAGTTGAAGTGGATCCCCAGAAGATCGTGGCCATTAAAACATGGCCAGTACCTAGCATAATGGCAGAAGTCCGTAGTTTTCTTGGCTTGGCCGGCTACTACCGGCGATTTGTTTCAGACTTTGCTCGAATTTCTGCGCCATTGACCCAGTTGACCCGCAAGGATGTGCAGTTTGCTTGGACAGCAGAATGCCAGGATTCTTTTGAGAGGTTGAAGCGAGGCTTGATGACGGCTCCTATTCTCACGCTTCCAGATGGAACTGGAGGATTCTCAGTGTATTGTGATGCTTCGGGCAGAGGTTTAGGATGTGTTCTGATGCAGCATGGGAAGGTAATAGCTTATGCGTCACGACAACTTCGTGATCATGAGAGGAACTACCCGACCCATGACTTGGAGCTGGCAGCAGTAGTGTTTGTACTTAAGTTGTGGAGGCACTACCTATACGGAGATAGGGTGGAAATTTTCACCGACCACAAGAGCCTGAAGTATGCTTTCACCCAGAAGGATCTCAACATGCGTCAGAGGAGATGGCTGGAGCTGCTTATGGATTATGATGTCAACCTACAGTATCACCCAGGGAAGGCCAACGTTGTTGCAGATGCATTGAGCAGGAGGGCAGGAGTTTATTTCCTGACAGCGCAACCAGAACTGTTAGCCGATCTTCAGAAGATGGGTATAGAAGTTGTCCTCCCTTCCAGTGTGGCATTGATGGCCAGCATGCAAGTTCAGTCCATTATAGTCGAGAGGATCCGGATGGCGCAGTCAGCAGATTCCAAGCTTCAGCGACTCAGAACAGAGTGTGAGGCAGGACGAAGACCAGAGTTATGTATCCATGAAGACGATACACTTCGACATGGGAAGCATCTTTGTGTACCCAGTAGAGATATCAGACAGGAGATCATGACAGAGGCTCATAGTTTGCAGTATTCCATTCATCCCGGCGGTACGAAGATATACCGTGATATCCGTCAGCACTTTTGGTGGAATGGCATGAAGAGGGAGATAGCCCGGTTTGTCTCTCGATGTTTAGTCTGCCAACAACTTAAGACTGAACATCAGAGACCAGCTGGACTACTTCAACCATTGTCGATTCTCGAGTGGAAATGGGAGCATATAACCATGGATTTTGTGACTGGATTGCCTAGATCCCCGGCTGGCAGAGACGCTATTTGGATTGTCATAGACAGGCTCACGAAGGTGGCTCAATTTCTCCCGTTCAGAGTTGGTCAGTCGACGGCTCAGCTAGCAGAGATGTACCTCAGGCAAATCGTCAGGCTTCACGGAGTACCAGTCAGTATCACCTCGGACAGAGATTCAAGATTCACGTCGCACTTTTGGCGTAGCTTGCAAGAAAGTTTGGGAACTCACCTCCAGTTCAGTTCAGCTTATCACCCACAGACAGATGGCCAGTCAGAACGTACGATCCAGACTCTTGAAGATATGTTGCGGTCATGTACACTCGACTTTGGTGGTTCGTGGGAAGATCATGTGCACCTGGTGGAGTTCTCGTACAACAACAGTTTACAGGCCAGTATCCGGATGGCACCGTTCGAGGCGCTGTATGGTAGGAAGTGTCGACCCCCGCTAGCCTGGGATGATGTTGGAGAGAGGCAGATGCTTGGTCCAAAAATGATTGCTTAGACCGTTGAAGTGGTCAAAAAAGTCAGAGATCATCTTCGAGTTGCCCAAGATCGCCAGCGTCATTGGGCCGATTCTCATCGGCGCCCTCTTGAGTTTTCTGTCGGCGACCATGTATTCCTGAGGATTTTGCCTAACCGTGGCGTCATTCGTTTCGGCGTACGGAGAAAGCTTAGTCCTAGGTATATAGGGCCATTCGATATTCTGGAGCGAGTAGGTGATGTATCTTATCGTCTAGCTCTTCCACCGTCGCTACGTGAGGTGCATGTCGTATTCCATGTATCTCAACTACGACGGTATATCCCGGACCCGAGCCACATCCTGGATCATTCGGAATTGGTTGTTGGTACCAACCTTTCGTATGAGGAGAGGCCCGTGTCTATATTGGACCGGAGAGAGAAGATACTTAAGAACAAGACTATTAGTTTAGTCCGTGTTGCTTGGGGTCATCACTCTTTGGGTGAGTCAACGTGGGAGCGTGAGGATGATATCCGATCGCGATATCCCGACCTGTTTGACTCGTAAGGTATAATGTCTTCCTTATGCCTTATGCTTTCAATTCCTTGCTTGAATAAATGACTGCATGATAGACTGCTTGTTATAGCTTACGATTATTATAGCTTGTCCTTGCAATTCTGGCCTCTTGATTAAATTCCGAGGACAGAATTCTTTTAAGGTGGGTAGAGTTGTAATGCCTGTAGTTCATATTACGTATCTTGGAATACGTGTACGTATTTTATTTTGTATTACATATCTCTTGGCTTGGCTCGGTTTGTTTTGGGTTGGTTCGGCTAGGCTTGGGTTGCCTTGGTTCATCATGAACCAAGTGGAGAACCCCTACCTACTACCACCATCCCCATTTATTAACCCCTCCTCTTTCTCTCTCTCATTATTCTTCTTCTTCTCCACATTTACTTCTACACCTACCAGGAAGGAGAGAGAGAGAGAGAGAGAGCTTAGGCAAGTGCAAACTTGCTTCATGATGGATCTCATGTTTTATTGTTCCATTCTCTTCCTTACTATATTCTAAGCCTCTTTAGAACTGGAAGTTTTCGGTTTTGATGGTTATATTTTTGTAGATCTAAGTTTTAAGTTCCTTCTTGTTTAGTTTTCTTGGTTTTGATCTCTAAAACTTGGTTATTTTCGAAAACTAATAGTTCTATGTTGTAGAGAATTCAATTTCATTCAGTTTTGGCTTTTGTTTCGCTTGATTTCGACTCCGAATGAGTAAGTTATGGCCATTACAAGTTTTCGGAACTTTCATGGCTGAACTTGCTGTTTGGGACGATGAAACCCCATGCGCCGGGAACCCCATGCGCCCGGGAGGCCATACGCCGGGAGGCCATGCGCCGTGAAGTCCCGGCAACGCATCTCTTAACTCCGAGCGTGTCATACGCGTAGGTTCCTTCCGCGCATGTATTGAAGACGCAACGTGAGTTTCTCATGCGCCGATTTGTGCAGAAATCTTATGCGCCGATTTGTGCAGGAATCCCATGCGCCGATTTGTACAGAAATTCCATGCGCCGATTTGTGCAGGAATCCACTGTTTGTGCCTGTTTAAGTTATTTTGTAGCTAGAATCTTGAAAAACTTAAAACATGAAAGTTGTAGATCTTTTCCTTGACTTCAAGAATATGTTATTAGTTATTTTATACAATCTTTCTCATTCATGATAATGTAAGAATAGAACACGATAGTGGCTCGCTGTGGCGCACTCTTGACAAGTAAACTGACATGACAAGTATGAAAGACTTGGACACCGTATACGATTGTGTTTGTACAAATAAGCTGGTACTGTCTTGCATCATGTCTAGGATGGGGACCCCTGAGTACCACGGTCAGGGGTACCTACTGAAATTGACTAAGGCTAATTAACTAGAATGATTCAGTAGTCATGAAGAGATTCCCAGCTACAGGCAATCCCGTTATCTGGGCGCATTCAGTGGACTTGTAGCCTACCGACGAGTAGGGCACATTTCCAGCACACAGTCATGTGTTGCATTCTTCCTAAGTGGACATTCGACCTGGATAACCGGATGGTTTGCAGGGCTTGTGGCTGTTGGGATAATCTCATTGCATCTTGCTAGTAACTAGGCTTGTGATAACCCTAGTTAGTTAAAAGTATCAAGCCGTACTCTTGATTGGTCGTGGTTGATTGGATGTAGTTTATTCCATCTTAGTCTTATCCTGAACCTGTGCAAGATTGTGACATGACATGATTATTGATACTTGCCTTAACAATAACGATCAGGGGTCCAGTTATGTTCAGGCGAAGGGTTACAACCCCGGTCCTTGTTTGGTTTAAGGGTTGTAACCTGGCTCCCGGAGCAGTTCTGTGTCCTCTCTTCGTTTATTGTCTTAATGCAATCCCATGCCATGCTCGTCATATTTTACCTTTACTTCAATACCATGATTAATTATGCTGGCCTTAGCAATAAAGATCAGGGGTCCAGTTCTGTTCAGGCGAAGGGTTACAACCCCGGTCCTTGTTTGGTTTAAGGGTTGTAACCTGGCTCCCGGAGCAGTTCTGTGTCCTCTCTTTGTTTATTGTCTTCACTGTACCAATAGTATTTGAGACGGGTTTCTATTCAGGTGAAGGGCTACAAGCCCGGTCCTTGTTTGGTTTAAGAGTTGTGACCTGGCTACTTGAATAGTTTCCTCATACTCAGTTTACTGTTGTTATCTCTATTATTATCAGTTCTTTATTTATTATCTCTAATATTCTATTATGATATGCTGGTTTTAGTTTCTAAGTGAAGCCTCCTTTGTGGCACTTGCTCTTTCTGGGGTCTGACCTAGGTGGTTTTGTGTGGCCAGATATCGGAGCAGCAACAGAGGATCCACCTGTCTTCCAGCCCGATGGTGACCACCAGGCGTAACCAGGGCAACGAGTGGGTTTCTTTTGTCCTCCCACTCTATTTGTAAAATTATTCTTTTGAGGCGTTTAGCCGACGAGCACGTGTTAGCTCGTATTGCACCTTTATTTACTGTCTGCCTACGGGCTGTAACATGATTGACAAATCCTAGGGTTGATCATGTATTGACTAAAACTCTTGCTAGTCCTGGCATTTTGTACGACTAGCTTCATGATCATCCAATATGTAATATATGGGACGCCTTACTATTGTATATTGATGCTCTAATATCTTGTGACCGCTACTACTTGCTTGTGATTGAGACAATAGGTTTGATTTTGACCATAGAAGACTGATGGATTGTAGTTAAACCCTCATATATCTAGACAGCCGTGACCGTATAGTGACATGGTTTCCATTTCATTATACGTAGCTGGCTATGTCTGCCCCCGCGCTCCAGTATTCTGGTTCTGGGGCGTGACAGTATTGGTATTAGGATACCAATATGGATAGTGCATTAGGATATCTTGGTAGGTAATGGTTAGAAGTGGGTTATCTTGGTAGGTAATGGTTAGAAGTGGATTGTCTTGGTAGGTAATGGTTAGACTTGGATTATCTTGGTAGGTAATGGTTAAGAGCGGGATACTTGACTTAGACTAGATCATGTTTGACCAAGGTTGACTGTTTTGACTGAAAGTCAACTGCAAGTCAATATTGGACCTAGATTAGACTAGTTGACCAGAGTTGATCAGATGACAAAAAGTCAACTATAGGTCAACCCTTGACCTAGTATGATCTAGATTGACTTGGTTTGAACTTGTTTGACCTTGTTTGACTTTGTTTGACTTAGCTTGACCTAATTTGACTTTATTTGACTTAACTTGACCTAATTTGACTTTCTTTGACCTATCTGGACTTAGTATGACTTAGGTTTACTTAGATTGACTTAGCATGACCTAGTTTGGTCTAGTTTGACTTTGTTACACCTAGTATGACTTAATTTGATTTAGTTTAACCTTGTATGACTTGGTGCGACTTAGTTTGGCTGAGTTTGACCTAGATTTGCATAATATACAGTAGAAATCATGTCGTACACTCTTAAACCCTATTTAACTCATGCATATCTCATCTTGAGGTCAGTGACTTCATTTTGAGCCTCGATACATTATTGATATATTTCTAACGGATCTCAGGCGAGTACATTCTTTTTATTTTTGTTTTATGATATTATATATGTTTTTTGTATTTAGTGTAGATATTTTTGTTCTCTTGACACATTGTTCACACGGATTGGTATTTGTCTGGATCCCGTCATGATATGTTATTCCTTATATTACTTGGTATACATTGTGCTAGTCTCCCTTGTTTATTATGTACTGTATAGACATGATTCCTGCGAGCTTGGCTCGCGACCTTCTCAGAGATTTCGTATCATAACGTGTCATGGTTGGATCTACTGTATTAGTCGGAGGCGGGAAGTATTAGTGTAGATATGTGGTTAATTCCCTATTGTGTAACTATTATGAATATGAGTGTTGATCATACACCCCACGTATGATTAACTTGGCCAAGAAGATATTGTGCAAGTACCCAAGCCGGCCACATGTCGTAGATAGTATTCACTCTCGTAGATGGTATGATTCTCGGCTCTTGTACATGATATGATCCCTTTTTTTGACATTGCTCTAGCTATAGTTTACAACTTTAACCTTGCCATGCTACTTTCATGTACTTACTATTTCACAAGTATACTCTCTCTATTTACTACTACATATTATTTATCGTCTGACTAGAACTATTATTTAAGATTTGTGCTCGTTCCATCTTGACTGGATATATTGATAAAATTTTACAAATGATAGCAAGGACGAGTGTCCTACTACTATGGTCCTTATGACGTAGTTGACGTAGTTGACGTAGACCGAGAGACCCTAGTCCAGCAAGTGTTAGTACTAGCCGATGCGGCTTTAGTGGTAGCTTAGCTATATTAGTTTGTACTGGACTTTGTCTCCAGATTATATTTTGGCTTATTATTATTTTAGTATTTGTATTTGAGATTGTTGACTCAGAGACTTTGGACTTGTATTATTCAGTGTTAGATTTTCTGGATGATATTTTCATATCTTGTTGTCTTTATCTTTCAGTGTTTTCTATCCTTCTTAGATTTGTGATTCAGTATATTATATTGTCATTGCTTGTCCTCCGTTCGAAGTTGACCATTCTCGACAGGTTTTGATATTATAATTGTTGTTAGATAGTAGACCTAGACAGCGTTCTACACCGTTTCTACGACGTAGGCTGGGATGCTATCACGCACTCGTACCCTCACTCGGGTGCGGGTCGTGACACATTTTTAGTGGTGGCCCATGCAGGTCAGAAGTCACAAGTAGTACGATGTCATAGTGGTGCTCGACTTAGAGTGCTGCTACGAGCCTGTTATAGGTTTAGAAGATATAGGCTATAGGCTAAGTATACTCAATCACAGTTAGGACTTCTTGAGAAGATTCTATGGACGACCCTTGAGAATCTCATGATAAACTATCTCAAAATTTGATTCTAACTGTTTTTGTCTGTTCTTCCTTGTCCGTGGTTGAATTTGATTCTTGGTGTTCATTAATTTTCTACCAGGATAAATCTTTGGACTAATTTATCTCGGTTATGGAATCTAGAGTCTTTTACAGCCATATTAGCAGGTATGGCAAAGATATAGGGTCCAATTTTGGATGTATTTCTCGAAAAGTGGGAATTTAAAATTTTTTGCGGCCAAGCATGCGGCAATGCAAAAATGTTAGATACCACGATCTTAGAGGTATGTACCTTAGTTGCGGACCCTATGGTTTATTGCAGCCATACTTACTAGCGTGATGAGGATTCCGATAACATGATTCTGGGTAGATGGATATAGTTATTAAATTACAGAATAGACACCCTATAGAGGGTACCCTAGTATAATGGAGTAGGTATCAGTGGAGATGTTGCTTGGGTATTTTGGAGAAGAGAGTGGAAGCTAGGCCACCTGAGGCGTAGCATCATATCCTGCACCAGCAGCAGGATATACCCCGCCAGGACAGGGCTTTTGAGATGACGGTCGAGGAGACCCACACTGCAGGTGATGGATTAGGAGGTTAGGTGTTGTCCTTTCCTTCTTCATGTTTCTTTCCACCAATTGATTGTTTGATTGTTTTCTTAGTACCCTTAGCTTGCATATGTGATGATCATGCTAGATTAATAGAAAACCCCAATAGAGACTGCAATAATATGATACTGTAGAGACTAAAACCATGCGTGTTTGTTCCCCTTTCCATAGAATTGTATGTTGTATAACTTTGGATAGAATTTTGTTGACTTTGATTGTTGGGGGCTTGACCTAGAGAAAAGTACAACCATTTTAAATTTCGATGACGAAACTTTTCTAAGGGGGTAGGATTGTAACTGCCTATTTTCAAAATTGAGGATAAATTTGTTATTTTTCATATTCTAATATTTTTGTGAATATTTATTTATTAATATTGTATTTTGGGGATTAGCTTAGCTGGGTTTGAGTTTCATCTAGTTTTGACTTGTATTAGTGACCAGGGTAGTTTAGACTCTAGTCGGGACCCAAAGATTAGTTAGACATTGCCTACAAACACATCTTATTAGGCTAGTGTATTTAGACTAAACCTACATGACAAGTTTAGTCATTTAGCGATTAGAAACTTGACCTTTTTGACCCCAAACCTTTGTATGACTTAAGTTGACCAAAGGGAGACTAGACGAGGGCATCCTAGACATTTCACAAACCCATTTAGGGCTCCTATAGTGGCCAGCCATGATGGGGAGTGGTTCTCCATTGTTTCATTTCATTTGTAGTCTCTTTTCTTCATTTTGAGTTCTCCCCCAAACTTGAGAGCTTCCTTTTGGATTTTATCTCCCAAATCAAGTCTTTCTCCCTCCATTCCACTCAATCTACCAATAAGGAGGTGCAAGCTTGGAGTGGGGAGCAAGGAGCAAGGAGCAAGGAGATGAGTACATTTTCAAGGAGTTTCCTTGTCGGAACCGTGTCCTTGGGTTAAATCATTGGGATCCAACTCCCAATAGGTAAAACCTTCTCTCTAATTCATGTTACCTTATATTTTTCATATATTTGAACCCATAAGAATCATCCCATGCATGAACCACCATTAGAAATGTTTTAGAGGCTCTTTTGAGTCATCTTTAGGAGTTTGGGATAGGTTTAGTGTCCCATATGGAGAGATTCCAAAAGGGGCACACCATGTGTTTGTGTTTATGTCCCATAGGCTTATTTGTCTTTTTATTTCAGTTTTGGATGTGTTAGAGAGTAGATTAGCCATGGTTAGGATGTCCCATAGAGTTTTTATATGGATACCTATGTACTATATATCTATGTATTTTGACCCAAAAATCATATTTTTATATAGAGATATCAAAATTGGTATATATATATATATATATATATATATATATATATATATATATATATATATATATATATATATTGGGTGTATAGTGGACTGATTTTGGGTGTCTTTATATATATATGTGTGTGTGTGTGTGTGTGTGCGTGTGTGTGTGTGTGTGTGTGTGTGTGTGTGTGTGTGTGTGTGTGTGTATGTGTGTATTAGATGTGTGTTGTGGGTTGGTTAGTGTACTAGATGTATTTGTGCTTGTGTGTTAGTGAGTAGAGGAGAAGGGGGAATGAGAGGAGATGTGGATGTGTGTGTTAGTGTTGGTTAGAGTAAGAAGTTAGTAAGTTAGATGTTAGTTAGTTTAATGTTAGAGTTGATAGTTTGTATATCTTAGTCTATGTTGCAGATTTAATAAGCAGCAGCAGCAGATTTAATAAGCAGTAGCAGCCCCCTTTGTGCCTCATTGCATCCCATTGCCCTTTCTCTTTACCCCCCTTTGTCCCATTGTAATGTACGAGTAAGTGAGTATGTTTTGGTATCTTGTTTAGGAGTTAGATATTAGTTTGGTTAGAAATTAGTGAGCTAGTTATGTTAGATAGATGTTAGTTTGTACGTTAGATAATTGATAGTTAGTATTAGTTAGTTCTATGTTAGAAAGTTAATGAGTTAGTCTATGTTAGTTGTAATATTAGATAGAAGATATGTTAGAGATGGTTAGATAAGTTAGTGTCTAGGATATTATGTTAGTATCTTAGAATTTAGATAGTTGGTATCTTGAGATACCTAAGTGGTATCTTAGAATATCTTAAACTTTACTTTATCTTAAGGTAGTGGATTTACCTACAAGCAAAGATATATAAGTGGGTTACCTAGATAGTAAGGTAATGGGTATGATGTTAAGGTAGATGAGATCAAGGACATGTCTATGTGTTGAGAGGGTAAGGATTTAATATGGTTATAGGTGTGTTTAGATATATGAGTTGTTAGTTTGTGAGAGGGATATGAGTATGTGTTGTGTTAGATTTGAGAGTGTGTGTGTTTGTAGTGTGATGAGAAGAGGGTGATGAGATGAGAAGTGTGTGTGTTTGTGGAGAGGAGATGAAATGAGGTGAGATAAGGGATGTATTTGTATGTGTGTTTGTAGAGAAGGGTAGAATTTATATGTATTTGTATGTGTGTTTGTGGAGAGGGGATGATGTATTGGTGAGATAGATAGTGAGTTGTATATGTGTTTGTGATAGAGGAGAATTTGGGATTATGTATGTGAGATAGATAGATAGATAGATAGATAGATAGATAGATTGATTGATTGATTAATTGATAGATAGATAGATAGATAGATTGTAACTCCACTTCCCAGTTTTCTTAAATAAATACAAATTCAATTTCAAAATTGTATACTTATTATTAGTTTAAATAATAGATTAATTTCAATTTA
This sequence comes from Iris pallida, assembly GCA_029216955.1. Classification (NCBI taxonomy): domain Eukaryota; kingdom Viridiplantae; phylum Streptophyta; class Magnoliopsida; order Asparagales; family Iridaceae; genus Iris; species Iris pallida. The sequence goes on from JANAVB010022800.1 coordinate 13,374,294, forward strand.
TAAATTTGGTAAATTATTTTGGAGGGAATTAATTTTTGGCAACTTTTCAAATTTGAAAAGTTGTTGTAACAACTTTTTGGTTTGTTTTCCTTATTTTAAATTTTCCTAAAACTGTTTTTTTTTATATATTTCTGTAATTATGAAAAGACAGAGGGTTTTTTTGTAAATTTCTAATTAATTTAAGGGTCGGGTTGTAAATAGTGAAAAGGGGGAGGGTGTTTGTGCTAAAATGCCAATTGCGGAGGGGCTGATTTGCAAAATTCAATTATTTCGTTTTAAAACTCGATCAGGAGAGAGAGAGAGAGAGAGAGAGAGCAGAGCAGTTCATTTATTTCCTTTCCTTTCCACCGACTTCTCGAGACTTCCACCGACTTCTCGAGAGCCCCAACGCTCTCGAGTGTTCTCCGCCGACCCCTCGGGTTCCCCAGTCCCACCGGCGGCGACCTTGATGGCGACGGCGACCTTGATGGTGATGGCGACGACCTGAGCGGAGCGGCGACTTCGATCCTGACGGCGACGACGACCCTTCCGATGACGATGGCGATGAAGACGACGATAAGGACTAGGCGAGTTCCTCTCGACGCCTAGGCGTTGCTCTCGACAGAGTTACCCTTTCCAGACCCTTCCCTTCTTCTCCGGCGAGCTTTCGAAGCTTCGACTTCTTGAGGGTAAACCCAGCCTACTGTTCGTAGATCTGTGTCAGATCTCTAGATCTGACCGTTACCTTTACTTTTGGCGAAGATCTATGATGAGATCTCGAGAAGATCTCTGAGATCCACGGATCTATGATGATCTTGACTAAAGTTTCGAGATCATTTCAATTCTGTGTTGATCTTGAAAGATTTCTGAGGTCTTCAGACCAGTGATGAAATCTTTGTAGATTGTTCGCATGCTTATAGATCGATGATGTTCTTTATAATTTATGGCTAGATCTTGTAGATATATTCTGTTAATTTTGTTTATGTGTTGGGATCTACAGATCTGCTATGAGATTCTATAGGTTGATCTCTGTTTGTTGAAGATCTGTGCTAGATCTGGTGATTGTGTCTGGATCTCGAAGTTTATTCGGCTTCTTTGCAGATCTGTGATAGATCATTAGATCTGAGCATTTTTCTTTGTGATCATTAGAGATCTGTTATTATGTGTGCAGAATCGATTAGATCTATGGGTTTTAACTCAGATCTGGGAAATCGAGACAAGTTCTTCACAGAACTTGTAGATCTGAGAATTTGGATTCATTTCTAAGAACTGAGATCTCGTGTCCTGACACTCTTGTGTCGGACACTGCATGCATGATTATATTTATATTTCTTCTGTGATGGAAGTTGTTTACTCTTTTGGTAACCATTGTTTCTATCTTTTCGAGCTACTCTGGGTGTTCGTGTCGATTTTGGACTTGGTGTCGTGTCTGGATCGGACGGTTGGATTATACTTGGATCACTGCTTGGCGTGTACCTGCTGTTGAACTTTAGTATTGTACCTTGACCGTATCGTACCTATTGTTGTATCCGACGTTCGTGTCGGATACGAAGAAGATGACCCTGTGAATGTGTTGTACCTGCTTTTGGACCATTGATGGGCTGAACCATGAGTTGGACTTTAGTTGGGCTAGCTAATTGGATGATTCAGTTATTTTTATTATTAATAGTCTATTTTGATTTATTGTAATTATTGTGTGGGCTGGATGGACCACTGGGTTTGTAATATTTTGTGCACGTGTGGGCTGGCCATAGAAATTGTAGTGTTGGGCCAGTTTTGGGATTAGTTCTGTGCTGGATTTTATGGCAGGAAGTTGGGAACACTGGTATTGTGGACTGATTATGGATTTGTTGGGCCAGGACAGTATGGCCAGAACTTGGGCCCAGTAGGTGCTAGGTTGGACTGTAGCAGTGTGATTACAATTTAATTTTTAAATAAATTCTTTTGTTTTACTCTCAGTTTAACTTTGTAAAATGAATTTCAGGAGTATGAGTTCTTTATGTTTAAAAAGTTTTAGTAATTAATTCTGGTATTAAAGTTATAACCAAAACTGTCTTCCCAAGTAAGACAGTCCTTTTGATTGAGTAGTTTAATTATTAAAAACTGGAATTTACTTTTCTTAAAAACTGGTTAACTTTTATTAGTCCATTGATAGCAGATAGGAATACTTCCTATTAAGTCTTGAGTGCAGTTGCCAGTTAACTTCATTAGACATTAGTATTCATTAGTAAGTAGAGTAAATAGCAATAATATAGCAACTGATAGTTTAGAACTTAACCAACTTGTAATCATTATTAACAGGAGATCATCCAGCTCTTTTGTCTACTTGTACTTTCTTGGAGCAAGGCAAGTACACTCTACGGTCTTGTGCATTTCATTATATCTTGTGCTTTCTTGATTGATACATTGTAACACGTCATGTACTTTCTCGTGCTCATATTCCTTGTTCCTATTACTTGTACCTGGGGTGGGGAAATATACTATTTATGTGACCAAACCCAAGAAACAACTCAGGTGTGTTTAGCTTAGACCCCGCATCGTGCACGCGGGTCCTAAGCCGTACCATTCATGTGCTTTCATGTGCTTTCATGTGCTTACCCCTAGCCGGTCACATACTTAGTTATATTTCAAATATAGTACACACATGCAGGAGATATACCTTGTACTTATTTCCTGTGATTTCATGATACCATGTTCTTTCATGTACTTACATATCATGTACTTTCATATTCTTACATACCATATTCTTTCATGTACTTTACATACCCTGTTCTTTCATGTACTTATTCACATGTTCTTTCCTGTACTTTCCATGTTTCCTCGTACTTTTATTTTATGATGTCTTGTTCATTACCTAGAATTGTACTTGCTCCGCTCCTGAATATGATATGTTGCAGGTATGCTTGCAGGACATTGTGCTACTTTATGGACCAGAGCCCGGGATCTTAGCTGAGCAGGATGGTCTTGACTTAGCTTGAGGTTTCAGGTTTAGACTGTTAGCTTTACGCTTAGATATTGTCTTTAGAATTCATGTACATTTTATTCTTGATGATTCGTACATTAATATACATAGAATTGTGGATTATGGTGATCATTCTGGGATACGTTTTTAGATGCCGTGATTATATACTTTCATGTTTATTTGGTTAGTTTTCCCTAGCTTGATACAGCTTACTTCGTCGTGTCTAACGACGAAGGCTGGACGTGTCCGACTCGTGTCCGATTATTCGGGAGCGGGTCGTGACATAGATAGATAGATAGAGGAGTAGAGAGGAGATGGAGGAGGGGACTGCTGGCCCCAATAACAGCAGCAGCAGTGCAAGCATGCTGCCCAACTTAACCCAGTAGTATGAAGGCTGCAGTAGGCAGCCTTCCATTCCCCCCCTTTGTGTGCTATTGTGTGTGTGTGTGTGTGTGTGTGTGTGTGTGTGTGTGTGTGTGTTAGTGTCCTAGTTTAGTATCTTAAAGGTAAGTTAGTTAGTTAGTTAGTTAGTTAGTTAGTTAGTTAGTTAGTTACATACGTTAGTGTTAGTTAGAAAATATATGTTGGTATCCTACTACTAGTTAGTATCTTGGGATAAGGATACTAGAAGTATAAGACAATTGGTTAGCTGGTTAGTAATAAGTTAGTGTCTAGAGTGAGGTTAGTGGATATAAGTTAGATAGTTTATATCTTAGATGGTACTGTATTAGAGTGTGTGTTTTTGATATGATAGCTTAGAGTTTAGATAGATATATATTGGATATGTATAGTATCTTAGTTTTAGAGATTAAGTTAGATATTCATATGTTAGAGTTAAGGTACTTGGTATCTTGAGATACCAAGTGGTATCTAGAGATATCTTGGGATATCTTAGGATACCATAGATATTAGATATTAGGATATGTTGTGTTAGTTAGATATTATGTTAGAGTGTCTTGACATGTTATATATCTTAAATGTTAGTCTATGTTAGTTTCTAAGTTAGATAGTGGTTAGTTTATAGATAGATAGTATCTTGGGATACTAGGAATTTGTATCTTAGGATTCTAATGTTGGTAGCTTAGGATATTGGTTTTACCTTCACCAAGGTATAGTGGTTTACCCTATTGTAGGCTAAGATTTTGGGATTACCTCCAAGGTAATGAGTTTACCCTATGTTAAGGTAAGTTATTGAGTTTACCTTATTAGGATAAGGTATTGGGTTACCTTCAAGGTATTGGGTTTGCCTAGGATACCAAGGTTAGATATCTAAGTTATTGATTAGCTAGTGGCTTGGGGACATATAGATAGTTACTAGATATCTAGGATTGTGTATTAGACATTAAGGTATGTTTACCTAGACTGAGGTATTGGACTTCCATCCAAGGTATTGGTATTGGGATACCAATATGAATAGGGTATTAGGATATCTTGGTAGGTAATGGTTAGAAGTGGGTTATCTTGGTAGGTAATAATTAGACTTGGGTTATCTTGGTAGATAGTGGTTAGGAGTAGGATACTTGACTTAGATTTGATCCTGTTTGACCAAGGTTAATTATTTTGACTCAAAGTCAACTACAAGTCAACATTGGACCTAGATTGGACTAGGAGTTGACCAGAGTTGACCAGATGACCAAAAGTCAACTGTAGGTCAACCCTTGATCTAGTATGATCTAGATTGATTTGGTTTGACCTTGTTTGATCTAGTTTGACTTTGTTTGACTTAGCTTGACCTTGTTTGACCTAGTTTGACTTAGCTTGACCTAATTTGACTTTGTTTGACTTAGCTTGACCTAGTTTGACTTTGTTTGTCCTACCTTGACTTAGTATGACTTAGGTTTACTTAGATTGACTTAGTATGACCTAGTTTGATCTAGTTTGACTTTGTTAGACCTAGTATGACTTAGTTTGATTTAATTTGACCTAGTATGACTTGGTGTGACTTAGTTTAACTAAGTTTGACCTAGATTTGTATAGCATACACTAGAAATCATGCCATACACTGTTAAACCCTATTTAACTCATGCATATCTCATCTTTAGATCTATGACTTCACTCTGAGTCTCGATACACTGTTGATATATTTTCAGCTGATCTCAGGCGAGTACATTCTCTGATAATATTTCTGTTTTATGATATTGTCAATGTTTCTTATATTTAGTTTAGATATCCTTGTTCTCTTGACACATTGTTCACACGGATTGGTATTTTTCTAGATCCCGTCATGAGATATTATTCCTTATATTACTTGGTATACATTGTGCTAGTTTTCCTTGTTTAATGTGCACTGTATAGACACGATTCCTGCGAGGGGATCGCGACCTTCTCAAATATTTCGGTCATAACGTGTCATGGTTGGATCCACTGTATCAGTCGGGGGCGGGAAGTATTAGTATAGATATGTGGTCAATTCCCTATTGTACAACTATTGTGATTGCGAGTGTTGATCATACACCCCACGTATGATTAACCAGGCCATGAAGCTATTATGCAAGTACCCAAGCCGGCCACATGTCGTAGCTAGTATTCACTCACGTAGATGGTATGATTCTCGACTCTTGTGCATGATATGATCAGTTTATTTGCCATTGCTCTAGCTATAGTTTATAGCTTTAACCTTGCCATGCTACTTTCATGTACTTTCCATTTCACAAGTATACTCTCTCTATTTATTGCAATATTTTTTTATCGTCTGACTAGAATTGTTTTTGGAGATTTGTGGTCGTTCCATCCTGACTGGATATGTTGACAAAATTTTACAGATGATGGCAAGGACGAGTGTCCTGCTACTATGGTCCTCATGACGTAGAGGGCGTAGACCGAGAGACCCTAGTATAGTAGGGGTTAGTACCAGTCGATGAGGCTTTAGTGGTAGCTCAGCTAGATTAGTTTAGTACTGGACTTTGTCTCCAGATTACATTTTGACTTGTTATTATTTTAGTATTTATATTTGAGATTATTGAAGCGACTTTGGACTTGTATTATTCTGTGTTAGATTTTCTGGATAATATTTTTATATCTTGTTGTCTTTATCTTTCAGTATCATCTATCCTTCTTAGATTTGTGATTGAGTATATTATATTGTCATTGCTTGTCCTCCATTCGGAGTTGACCATTCTTGACAGATTTTGATATTATAACTATTGTTAGATAGTAGACCTAGACAACGTTTTATGCCGTTTCTGCGACATAGGCTGGGGTGCTGTCACGCACTGGTGCCCTCACTCCGGGTGCAGGTCATGACAAGAGGGAACATTAGGTTGGGTGTTTATATGTTCTTCCAATTGGCCCTCTGTTTCAGTCAAAATTATAGTTTGGACCAAATAGACCATAGGGGTATGCCCAAGAGGAGGTCCTTTCACACGGCGAAGGTCAATCACCAATGGTTGACTAGGTGGTTTGCCGTTGGTTTGTTTACAACTTCGAAAAATTTAGGACATAAAATATTCCCATGATCACAAAACCCTAGATCTATAGGTGTCACGACCCGTACCCTGTTTAGGGGTACGAGAACGTGGGTACGTCCAGCCTACGCCGCAATGTCGGCGGTAGAACGCTGTATAGGTCATCTATAACATCTAACATCTAACATCTAACAACAAGATATATAAATCTATCATCTCTGCACGGAGGTATAATATAACATCTGTACTGTATAATCTCAATCACAAGTCTAAGAAAGATAGAGCATGATATGGAATCAGATAAAAGGAAGAAACTGAATAAATAGTAGAGTTATCACATCACGCAAGTTTAGGTGTCCAACACAATTAAATATATATCCTGAATATAAAGTCTCAACTAACATTGGAAACAATCTGATACAAACTGAAAACTATAAATACTAGACTATACTAGGCACTCTCTACTGAGCTAGATCCTCCTCAGGCTCTTGCGTACCACCCTCGTAGGCCCCGTAGAAAGTAGGACAGTCATCTATATCATCTGTAATATTTGTCAACATATCCAGTCAGGATGGAACGAGCACATCTCATCTAGAAATTCCAAGTAAATGACAATGACTATAAAATAGTTATAGACAGTTATATTGATGAACATGGTAAGATAGACAGAAATCTGTGAGAACAAATAATAGAAAAGAACTACTACATCAAGATAGAACAATGTAATGGTGAACTAAATGTATAAAGCTATAATAGACAATGTGTTTTGGAACACTAGTTGGATATGTGATCGGCCTGGGATATTCAATGATTTACACTAAAAAAAGCTAGCTCAAACATATGTGCAATGTATGCTTAGCTAGTAGCCGATGATTTACACTATTAGCCGATAGTTCTTGATCACATATCTAACTAGTATTACCCCCGCCCCGACTGATACGATGGATCCAACCATGACACGTTACTAGCTAATGTTAACCAATATTTATCCAATATTATCCAATACCAACGAGAACAGTATTCGATACCAATAATATCCAACGTTATCCAATACCGACAAGAATAGTATCCGATACTATCACGATGAGTTAAGGTAACATCTCATGACTGAAGATCCAATAACAATACCAATCTGTGAACCATCGTGCCAAGAATCATAGTAGACATCAAACAGAACTAACTAAAACTGAAATACAGTAATCACCAAGTAAATAAAAGAACTATCAGAGAATGTACTCACCTGATACCTTGAATGACTGATATGAATAGATGTTCGAACTGATGTCACAGAGTCCTAATTAGAGAAACACATGTTATAAAGAGTTCAATTTGAAATGATAGAAATTTACAATGCAATTTACATGTTTCTAAGTCAATCTAGGTCAAAGTCAACTCTTGTTCAACTTGGTCCACCTTGGATCAAACTAGGAGTCAAGGTTAAGTTTCTAGAATTGTGGTCAAACTTAGATTAGTGGTCAACATCTATGATACTTAAGATATATTAATATATATACATACCAAATATATCCTTACCCATATAGTGTTAGCCCAATGATTATATCATGTTTTTGAATATGGCTAATCAATTAAGTTTAACATAATGACATCACTAATATTCATGTAATCACTATCATGTTGTTACTTAAACTTAGCATTGTCTAATATTAGTATTGTCCTAAATGTTCTATATCATATTGCTATGCTTGTATCATATTGGTTTTGTTTGTCTAACATGTATTTATAGACATGCTGTAAGCATGATCAAACATGATCAAACCAGGACATATGCAATGGGCCAAAGACGGCGTCATACAAGAGGATTTCTCTGAACCGCCTAACGACCTATCCGGGGCCTCGCATCGGGGGTTCCGCTGCCCGGTCAGCGGACAGGAGTCGAGGGGGCAGCGTCCCCCGTCAGGGGTTCGGGGGCGAAGCCCCCGAAAGGTATTCAGATTTCCAGATCTGTTTATCTTTGGACGACCACCGTCAAAGGAAAAAGGCGTCTTCAAGTCTGCTCAAATATTTGAAGAAAGGCGTCATCAAAGGGCTCTTGGTTTTCCTATTTCATCAATGTAATTTTGCATATTTATTGAGTCTAGGAATACGATGTACACTGCATCGTACTGGCAAATAGGCTACCCAAGAAACGTTTTCAAAATACCCTTTCGTTTTGAAAACAAGCCCACTTACAAAAGCCCAAACTACTTCCTAACTGTTTGACTTTTCAAAAAGCCCAAAACCAATTTGCAAAAACCCTGACAGAACTCCAACAGAACTCGGACAGAATTCGGCCAGAGTTCGGCCAGAATTCGGCCAGAGTTCGACCAGAGTTCGGTTAGTGAACGTTGCTTTTTGAACTTGGTCTTCCTGCAGTTACGGATCCCATCGAGATTTTCTCATCGAGTTCTGTCCGAATTCTGCCCGAATTCTGTCAGAATTCTGCCTTTGGAAAAACTATAAATAGAGAAGGATTTCGATCATTTCAACTCACCAATTCACTTTCATATCTCTTCTCTATCAGCCTACTACTTCTTCCATAGTATTCTGAGCTATCATTTTCAAATCCCAAGCCAGTCACAATCCTCTAGTCGATTTGCCAGTGCGGTACGGTCTAGAAGTTTCAGAGTGGTTGTAATTGGAGGCTTGATTGAAGTTACACACTTCACAATTGAAGTTGGTCGAGTACTTCGGATCAAAGCTCGCGTTGTAGAAGTTGCAAGAACTTCGGATGAAAACTTGTGATGATTTTCCATAGTGGATTCAACTGGTAGCAAGAGTTCTACCGACTGGACTAGTCCTCAACAGAGGGAAACCAGTATACATCCTTGTGTTTGCGTTTGCTCTCTACTCTCTACTTTTCATTTATATATCTGTGATATATATATTATCTGTGATCTTATTACTAACATTTTTAAATAGTTAATTTTCGCTGCCTACTCTATTCACCCCCCCTCTAGAGTATTACGCTTTACAACTCGTTCCTACAATCGGTCCTACATATAGTACCATCCTAACACATATATATAGATATCATATATCAAGTATATATATATCCTCACTATGAACCATAACCTATATCTATATACTCTCATAATATATAGATACTATATAACCCAAAAATATATAGACCTATCTATATAACCCTTCCACAATCTAACATCACCTACTCAAACTCAAACACTTAGACACTAATACACTAACACTAGGATACCATATCACCTTGGTCATATTGGCATCACAATACCAATACCTTGGTTGGAATCCAATACCTTAACTTGGGTAAACATATACCTTACCTTGATATCTTGATACTTTACCTTGGTACCTTGATACCATATCTTGGTCATAAGGTAAACTAATCATTTACCTTGAAGGTAAAGGTAATTCATATTTAACTTAAGATATTAACTTGGTATTATGAGATACCAAGATACCCCAACTTGGTATTATGATATACCAAGATACCCCTCAAATATCTAATTAACTAACTATCTAATGTACTAACATAACATCTTAACTAATATCTAACATATAAACTATAGAGACTAACTTGCTAACATACCAATATATAGAACTAACATAACCTACTAACATATCAATATCTAACATACTAGATATCTAATATCAAACTATCTAACAACATATCAAATATCTAATAAAATACTAACCTCTACTATCTAACTAACACTCATACTAACAAATATTACCTAACAATAATATATATATATATATATATATATATATATATATATATATATATATATATATATATATATATATATATAACATCTTAACTAATATCTAACATATAACCTATAGATACTAACTTACTAACATACCAATATATAGAACTAACATAACCTACTAACATATCAATATCTAACATACTAGATATCTAATATCAAACTATCTAACAACATATCAAATATCTAACAAAATACTAACATCTATTATCTAACTAACACTCATACTAACAAATATTACCTAACAATAATATATATATATATATATATATATATATATATATATATCATAAATATACTCGACAACTTATGATACCTATATCCACTTAATATCCATACTACATAGGCTCATAGGTTACACAAAATGTCTATGTCGTATAGTCACTCTTCTACTTAAAATTAATACTATACCAATTGGGCCTTCACTAAATTCTAGGATTAAATTATGTTGTAGCCCTTCGTATTAGCTTTTCGAAACTTCAAACGGATCTCATTTTCGTGTCCGAAAGTTTACAAAATCGTAAAAACACCGAAACGCGTTCGTCTTTCGTACAACTGACACTCAAACAGTTCTACAGAAAGTTCTAGAATGTATTTAACCTATTAATATATATATTTGGAAAACTAACGATTCTTTTAATAAACCAGAAGATTAATCGAATTTTAAGCTAAAAGTTATGACATTTCTAAGTTGTTATGGCTACTAAAAACGTGGATGAATATTATGACGAATTTGGGTTGTTTGGACAAAAGAAACACATCTCACTCTCCACACCACTCAAGACACACATCAAACCACACTCCCCTCTCCTCTAACACAAGCACACCACTAACAACATATCCACACACATCTAAATATATAAAATATATCTAACATACCTATTATATATATACAAAACAGTCCATTATATAAAGAGACACTAAAATGACAAGTTGAGGCTAAAAATATGACATGTTGACTAAACCACTTAGATCTAACCATGGGTATCCAAATAAAACTCATTCTAACCATCCTAGCTAACATCAATCCATGCTCTAACATGTCTAAAACTAAAATTAAAATACAATTAAACCTATTAGACATTAAACCAAACACATGAGATGTCCTAATTTGAGATCTAATAAGTATGGCACAAGACACAATTCTAACTTGCTTTAGAGAGCTCCAAATGGCCTCAAACTTGAATCTAAAAGAGTACATGCATGGGGGTGGATCCTATGGATTCAAAACTAACTAATATGCATAGAAAAACAATTTAGAGGGTTAATTTTATCTATTGGAAGTGAAATCCCAACGATACTCTCAATGACACGGCTCCGATCGAAGATTCTTCCAAAATGGACACTCCTCCTTGTACTTTGCTCCAAATCTTTGCTAGCACCCTCCCTTGGTAGTATAAGAAGGTTGGATGGAAGTTTTGATGAAAGGATGTAAGGATTTGGAGATCAAATCAAATAGGGAAGCTCTCTAATTTGGAGAAGAACACTTTGTGAAGGAAAAAAAGGCAAGATAGAATAAAATGAAAGGAAGGAAGGCTAACCTACCTATAGTGGCTACCATCATTGTCTTATTTGGGCCTTGGGGAAAAGCCCAATAAGGCCCCTACTAATCCTCCTTCGTTATTTTAAGTTAGGTTCAAGTTTGGGATCAAAATGGTTAAGTTTAAGCCTCTAACTTATCAAATCTAACAAGTGGGATTAGTCTAATCTTACTAACTTAATTAATGGGGTTTATGGGTCATGACTAACTAATCTTGGGATCCCGTCTAGAGTCTAAGCTACCCGGGTCACTAACATAATTCGGAACGAGATGAAAATCGAACCCGACTTAACAAATCCCATAAAATCAATATTAAAATATAAAAATTCCCAAAATATTAAAATATAAAAAATGACCAAAATCACAATACATCAATTTAAATATTATTAAAATAATCTAAAATTTACCAATTAATTAAAATTCTAAATAATTCGAAAGTCACAAAATGACCAAAATATCTTTAGCCTAAAAAGTGGTAATTAGCTAATCTAATCACATGGGTTAGACCTCCAAGGTTGTGGTTAGTCTCTAGGCTAAACAGTTCTAAGGTTACACTAGCAAAACATCAAAATCACAATACACTAATTTAAATAATTTTAAATTAATTAAAATTTACCATAAATTATTATTATTAATATTAAATGATAAATTTTTACAAAAGTTCAAAATTAACCTCATTTTAGAAAAGTGGTGGTTACAATAGGCAACCCCCATAGATTAACACAAACAAGAAATAATTATGGCAATAATCAACAACAAGATCACAAACAAACAAGCATATAAATCTCAAAAACACATGCATTGTCATGCCCCGCTCCTGGAGGAGCGATTCGTTAAGGCGTGATGCCGCGTGAGCCAAGGTTGCGCTCACGCAAGATAGGTTCCATAATGGCCGATTAAAACAGCTTACGACAAAATTATCGCACAGAAGTCCCAAAAAGAAACATTGAGTAATAAAAGCAACATGAATATACAAACAAATCTAGTCTTTTATTGATATTGAAAAAATTACAAAGAACGCGAAGCTAAGATTACAATCACTCAAGCTCACTTTTCTCTTAATACACTTTGATGAGCTAGCGGATGCTTCAGATAGGCAATGTTCATACATTATGTCCCGTATAAGTTCTGACTTAGTGCGGTCGCATGCCTCGAAATGCCAAGGAACTTTGTACATCGACGCATCCAAGTGAGCTCCACGCCAAATGATCTTTACATGTGCCTGCACAAGAAAACTATGTGGATGTTAATACACAACCATACTAGTGGAGTGAGCTCCTAGCCCACCCATACAAAACTAATACGTTCAAAGACGTATGGCCTATTTTATGTCCCTAAACCATCATCAAGCCATCGGACTGAATTTTCTTATCCTTGTGCCTCTAGACCATTCTCGTGCCAACAACATCTTCTGATCAATTCGTGCTTGCCTTTCGACAAATATTTAAAATGCAACAACTTATTCGTGTTATAAACTCGGTGCATGCTTCAACATCGAAGACGTGTCTCACAACTTAACACGACTTAACTAAACTTGCCTCACGGCCCTTCTTGACTTAACTCAAAATAACTTAAATCCTAACTTATACAACTCTGAGTAAACGAATCAATACTCGACGACACTCCTAGTGCCGAAGCATGTGCCTTTACTTGTAGCCAAATCTTAGGCTTCATAAAACTTGTGTTGTAACCGTGCATACCATCATGACTCCATTCGTGTCATGCTTGCACTTACTTTGATTCGATCGATATTGTGCATGCGGATTGCAGCTCAACACACCAACTTATCTATAAGAAAGGTCACTGGCAATTCAGGCCATCCTGGACATGTAGGTGGTGTAGACGAGACCCTTGTAGTTAAGGGTAGCTAACCCTGCTCAAGTACTTGAATTATCGTATTGTGTTCTTGCCTAACTACCTTTTTTTCCTCCTAGGCTGATACGGTCTTGTGTCCCCAGGCTACCGAATTGAGGGCGTGAAACCTTGTGCACAAGTTATCCATAACCACGCACTATGATAACTTCTAGACTCAACGTAAATACATGGCCTAACCGTCATAACTTACTTCCTTTGCTTCACTTCTTTACTTTTTCATACTTCTTTTGCAGAGCGCAAACCAGGGTTGCCTCAGCGACTGACCTACAGTCCTGACGTATTTCTTCTCGGTGACTGGCCAACAGTCCTAACATGTTTTTCAGTATTTTTATACTCTTATTGACTCAAACTCATGAATGACCAATTGATAGTCTTCCAGCATAACATGAACAAAGTATGTTCCTTACGTGCATAGATCGTGGCTTACTTATCTTTGAACTAACCGTGGCTCGTACCTTAAACCAATTTGTGTTCTGTGTGACACTATCGCCCAAGTCATATTCTACATGACAAGCCTTTAGACCGTAGAAATATGTGGCTATACCAAGCCTTGTAACATGGAAACATGCATCGAGACTTGTCGGACAATTATGATATGCCAAGCATTGGACGGTGGGACAGTACATGCTTTACCAAGCATTTATGTTGTACGACGCCTATGACTTTGCTAAGTCCATAGCCTTGTGGCAACATAAACCAACTTTTCCTTCTCCCAAGCCACGGGATGAAGGATCGAGTGTCAATTTGAAAGCACGTCGTGCACAATTCTAAGCCAACTGTGAGACCTTTCCATATTCAAACTCAGTTTGACCCAAGGTGGGATTATTTTCTTAGCTATATGGATTCATCTCTTTTATTATCAAGCCTAATTGTACATTTGAAAACTTTCATTTTATTAGTGTGAAGGTCAAGCTGAGGTAAGTTCACCGAAGCCACCCACATGACCAAGATGTTGCCTCGACCGAGCAGGCCATTGCATGGCTAAGTCCGAACATCATTGGCATTTTGATTCCTCCAGTTGAACTGAGCAGGATGGGACATTACATGATACACCACTTAGAAAAAGTTTTATCCTCGAAACTTACTGAGTACACACTTATCGACTTGTCATTTGATTCAACATTTAATAATTCTCACACACACTCCTCCTTATACATTTTTTTAATCCGAGCCACGCTCGTGCCTTAGTTGTTTTCATATCGAACAACTATATCTCAAACTTTTGGTAACTTATACTCGTCGCACACACGGACAACTGAGTTTTAGCGCAAACTACCCGATCAATCAATATTCATGTTTATTTCGAATCCAACGATCGTACTGCTATAAATATTTTCTTTGAAAGTACGATTTCAAAATCCACAATACCTTTCCATTTCTTTAGTCTTACCTGAATTCATGTACCACTTAGTTGGATCGTGCGCATATTCCAGGCGTCCCTAAAATACATGTATTTCAGCCAAGCCTTGTGATAGAGAATCTGTTATTACCACTCGAGTCAGACCGTGCACATATTCAAGGCATCCCCCAAAATATGTATTTCAACCAAGCCTCGTGAGTGGTGTCTCCACATAATTAAATCTTTCCATCCACCAATACCAATATCCAATCCTATCAATCCTCAAGATCAATTGTACCGATGCTAGCTCTCGAAACAGGGCATCTTGCCTAACCGCTAGGCCATCTCTCCAAGCTAAAGTCAACCGTCAGTATTAAAATTACCGTTTCCAAACAATAATATCAAGACTGACCCCATCCTAAAGCCAATCCAAAGTTGATAGTACGGATTTTCTACCCAAGTTTGTATTACTCTGATTTCTAAACATCAAGCATATATTCTCCTATTCGCACTTACAATACTTAGTCCAAGGGGTCCGAGTCATTCAGCAAAGCCATCCTATGATAAGTCATGTTCAACCAATTCCTTTACATATCAATATCGAACATCCAAACAAGCACTTCGCATAGTCTATCTCTTTGAACACGTTCATTATAATCCATATATCCATCATATCCAAGTCAAGTACTGCACTACACGATTTGTCATTGAACCATAATTCTCATATCATATTTCTCAAGTCGTTCGACACAATTTACGTATTTGATCATAAGGTTGTCTAGTATAACAATATGTCACGCACCAATCTCCTATAAGTTCGATTATCCATGCTGGACATGAAATCACCATGCCAACGCTCCCGCATGATAATCATCCTCCTTGGGGCGTAACTCTTGCTTTGTGTCTAGACTAATTTATTCTAGATAC
The DNA here is from genome assembly GCA_029216955.1 of Iris pallida. Taxonomy (NCBI): domain Eukaryota; kingdom Viridiplantae; phylum Streptophyta; class Magnoliopsida; order Asparagales; family Iridaceae; genus Iris; species Iris pallida. The sequence goes on from JANAVB010022800.1 coordinate 13,390,063, forward strand.
GTAGATTAGATCTATTCAATCCTCAACTTAATTTATCATTAATCATAAGTCTGAACCATCCTCGAATTTACCTTCGTATCAAACCACAAGTCAAAACAATCCAATTGACATGCCATGATCTCCTACAAGTTTGATCATTCATGCTGGACATGAATCACCATATCAGCGCTCCCGCAGAATAATCGCCTTAATACGACGTAACACATGTTCGAGGCTGGAGTAACGCTCGCATAAGACAAGAATGTCAACGTTGTGGTTATCGAAACAATCAAGACACTTTCATTTTCATCCAAACATTCATTTATATAAAAATCCCAAGTATCGCATCCATCGAAATAATAACATTTTACACGATTATCATTCCTCGAATCAGAGTAGCCCCGGGTTATCGTACATCGATATTTGAGACGCCTTAATACCATCGATGATATACATAACCTGACGATCGTTCTTTTGCAACGTTTCGAGTCGTACAAGCGATGCTACCATCCGAATTGGATATACTATAATCTTATCGAAATTCAAGAACAAATTCGATCATTATCTCTCGAACTAGTTACATGATTAATTCGTTCAAACCCAAAATCACGTATGTTCATCCGTCTATTTTAAGTCATCGAGCAATATATTTTCTCGAGTCGCATTATTCTATGCTAACTCAAATCATCGAGCAACATCTATCCCAATCCTTAAAGTCATCTTTGTCTACTCGAATCATATCAATGCACGCTAACTTCCAATCGTGCTAACTTTTTGTATACGATTCGTATTAATTTTTCGATTGAGTCGTCCGTTCGTTACACCTTAACTTTTCCTCGATTCAATTTACCTACTTAATCATTTTTGTATTTCATACTTATGCAATCCCAAGTGCACTTTGCATCGTTTCTAATTCGTTCGAATCAACTCATCAACACTTCAAGATTATAACTTACTCAACAATACTCAATCTAAGGCTTTACATACTGCGACACTTGCTGATAGACTCATCGGCACCCCGTATCGTCAATTGATTGACATCCCCAAGGCTATCCCATACACCACTCAGGGATGAAGTTACTCGATAAATTCTCGAAACAATTTCGAATCACAATCGATTACTTCGAATCTCCATTCGAATCATTCATCAAATTCAAGCGCATTCATCACTATATCGCATCAACGATAACATCATCCAATGGCACCCTATCAATAGTCATTCTGCATTCTATGAATCAAGTCAAACTTATTTTTGTTCGAGATAATTTGAATCATGCACACGACTTTGCTAAGGTCTACGTAAATCTTGGTGTATATATGCCCAGCTCGACTTAGCCAATCGACCAATTTTTTCTTCATGATACTTTTTAAAATATATAGACTTATTATATGAAACACCTCACGGAACATTAAGAGAGAGTGCCAACGTATCAATCGTAAAAACAACATCAGAGTTTACGAAAATAATATCAGAGTTAAAGAATTTAATCGAAAGTCCAAGGACGTAAAGCCGTGCTCTGATACCATTATTGCTGGTCTATTTCGTTCCTACAATTATATGTAACATCCAGTTTTCCAAATGAGGGTAATTTTAAACTTTTGTAAAAGTTTATTAATTAATAATATGATTTATGATTTATGGAAATTTTTAATTAATGTAATCATATTTAAAATTGGTGAATTATAATTTTGATGTGTTAGCTAGTGAACTCAAAACTGTTGAGCGTAGAGACTAACCATGACCATGGGAACCTAACCATGTGATTAGAATGACTATTTACAACTTTTTAGGCTAAGAGTATTTTGGTCATTTTGTGACTTTTGAATTATTTAGGATTTTAATTAATTGGTGAATTTTATGTATTATGATTTTGGTCATTTTTCATATTTTAATATTTTGGAAAAATTTTATATTTTAATATTATTTTTATTGGATTTGTTTAGTCGGGTTTGAGTTTCGTCTCGTTCCGACTTGTATTGTGACCCGGGTAGCTTGAACTCTAGATGGGACCCAATATTAAGTTAAGCATGGCTCACAAGACCCAACATTAAGTTAGTTAATTAAACTAATTTTTATCATGTTAGAATGGTTAAGTTAGAGACTCAAAACTAGATCATTTTGACCCCAAACTTGAACCTAGTCTAGACTTAACCATATAAGACTAGAGAGGGGCAATTACGACATTTTCCATTAGCCCTAAGGGACTCTTTATGGCAGCCACCTTTAGAAAAGAATGATTTATTTCATTCATTACAATCTTGCCTCTTTTATTTTCCTTTTGTTCTTTCCCAGTTTTAGAGAGCCTTCCCATTGATTTGATCTCCAAATCAAATCATTCCTTCACCAAACCTTTCCTCAATTATTCCCATTCTCCAAGGGAAGGATGCTACCAAGGATTGAAAGAGGAGTGCAAAGAAGAGTGTCCACTTTGAGGGATCTTCGTATCGGAGCCGTGTCCTAAAGGATTTTATTGGAATTTTACTCCCAATAGGTAAAACTCATCCTCTAAATCGATTTCCTTTGGATATAAATTAGTTTTGAATCTGTAGGATCCATCCTCATGCATGTGTCCCATTTAGATTCAAATTTGAGGCCATTTGGAGCTCTCTTGAGAATTTTAGATATGTGTCTTGTGTCCTACTTGATAGATCCCAAATTAGGACACCCCATGTGTATGTATGTATGATAATAGTTTAAATAGATATTTAAATTCAGTTTTATAATGGTTAGAGAGTGGATTGATCTTTGTTATGATGGTTAGAATGAGTTTCATTTGGATACCTATGTTTGTATGCAAGTATCTTGGCCTATATGTGTTCTTTTGTCAAATCCGTCATAATTTTTATCCACGTTTTTATTAACTAAAGCAACTTAGAAATGTCATAACTTTTAGCTTAGAACTCCGATTTATCTTCTATTTTTTTAAAAGAACCGTATCGAAGTTAGCTTTCCAAATATATAATTTAATAAGCGAAATTATTTTTGTAACTTTCTGTAGAATTATTTGAGTGTCAGCTGTACGAAAGACGAACGTGTTTCAGTGTTTTTGCGATTTCAGGAGCTTCCGGACACGAAAATACGATCCGTTTAAAGTTTCGAAAAGCTAACACAAAGATCTATAACATACTTTAATCCTAGAATTTAATGAATGCTTAATTTTTATAGTATTGATTTTAAGTAGAAGATTACTATACGACATATGCATTTTGTGTATCCTTGTATGTACAAATATTTATGTATGCATGTGTATATATATATGTGTGTGTGTTAAGAGAATGTAATATAATATAGAGTATGCATAAATGATATAATGTATGAAAGTATATAATGTATTCAAATATACTACACTTTGATTACCAACCTATATAAATGCACATTAATATGTTTTTGATGTTAAATTCTCAAAACCCCAATATTTCTGATACAGTACAGTATCAGAGACTAGTTCTCTGTTTTTCCAATATAAATTCGTATTTTAAATGTAAATTTTAGGTTATTAGTTGTTGTTTACATCACTGCACATGTATCTTATATATAGGGTTTCAATTCTTAAAGAAATTGGTTGAGTTTTGTGTTTGAACTTGTCAAATCTGAGACTGTGTGCATATTAATCCTTAATACTGGATTCTAAGTGATTAGTTCAATTTGTAGTTTTTAGATGTAATATTTTGAGCTGTATACATTGTTGTATGAATGGATATAATGTTAGGTTTCATACTCTTCAATGTTAGGTTGTGGTTGTGATGAACATTGGGTTGGTTTGATGTTCGAATTTTTTCAAAATCCTGAAACTGAATACATATTAACATTTTTACATTGATTTCAAATGTTTTGTTCAATTTCAGATTTAATATGTAATATTGAACTGTATGCATAGCTAAACATATGGATAGTATGTTAGGGTTTCATCTCTATCATGTTAGGTTGTGTTGGGATCATTGAGTTTGGTTGTGATGTTCAAACCCCTAAAATCTGAAACTGCATTATGTTAATATTATACTGGTTTAAATGTTAGCTTATTTTCAGATTTTGTATGTAAATGCTGAACTAAAACTGGGTTTAACCCTTCAATACTAAAGCTATAACCCTGTACAAGGACACACACACTCTAACTTAGTATACACTGCTATGTAAACCTAACCCTTCCGCTCTATGTTATGTTCACATATCTATATAAATATATATAGAGTTCATGCATACATGTTATAATGTATATAGATGCATAACTAAATCTCTACCTCTTTATATATATATATATATATATATATATATATATATATATATATATATATATATATATATATATATATATATATGGTTAGCCATGCATGCTATGAGTAAATAGGTTGTGCATTGTAGATTGTTAACCAATATGCCATGAGTAGTGTAACTGGATAGCTATTATTTTTGAAACCCAAATCCTCATATACACTTTCGTGTATATTTCACATACACACATGCCTACTATCTAACCATATGAACATGTCCACATACACCCATACACACACGATACATAATGCTAGCTTTTCCCCTTCTAACACTCTATATGTATATATATATATATATATATATATATATATATATATATATATATATATATATATATATATATATATTGTGATTGGTTTTTAATGCTCGACATTTGTGCTTTAAATTTTGATTTTGATTATGCCTTAAAGCCTTGATGATTTGTTATTTCTGTATCTTTTCCAGTTTAACACCCCTGATTGCTTGTATGTTTGATACCCTATGACCGTTTTGGTTTAGCATGACTAGTATACCTAGATGAGACTTTCACTACCACCGTATGCCATGACCCTGTATGTCGTCCTTTTAAATCGTATGATTTGTTTAAGTTTTGAGACTTTGATTGTGGGGGTTTGACCTAGAAGGAGTATGAACATTTTAATTTCGAGGACGAAATTTTTCTAAGGAGGGTTGGATTGTAACACCCAGTTTTCTAAATGAGGGTTATTTTGAACTTATATAAAAGTTTATTATTTAATAATAGGATTTATGATTTATGGGAATTTTTAATTAATTTAATACTATTTAAAATTGGTGAATTATAATTTTGATGTGTTAGCTAGTGAACTCAAAACTGTTGAGCCTAGCGACTAACCATGACCAAGGGACCTAACCATGTGATTAAAATGACTATTTACAACTTTTTACGCTAAGGGTATTTTGGTCATTTTGTGACTTTTGAATTATTTAGGATTTTGATTAATTGGTAAATTTTTGATTATTTTAATAATATTTAAATTGATGTATTCTAATTTTGGTCATTTTTTATATTTTAATATTTTGGGAAAATTTTATATTTTAATATTGTTTTTATTGGATTTGTTTAGTCGGGTTTGAGTTTCGTCTCGTTCCGACTTGTATTGTGACCCGGGTAGCTTGAACTCTAGATGGGACCCAATATTAAGTTAAGCATGGCTCACAAGACCCAACATTAAGTTAGTTAATTAAACTAATTTTTATCATGTTAGAATGGTTAAGTTAGAGACTCAAAACTAGATCATTTTGACCCCAAACTTGAACCTAGTCTAGACTTAACCATATGAGACTAGAGAGGGGCAATTAGGACATTTCCCATTAGCCCTAAGGGACTCTTTATGGCAGCCACCTTTAGGAGAGAATGATTCATTTCATTCATTACAATCTTGCCTCTTTTATTTTCCTTTTGTTCTTCCCCAATTTTACAGAGCCTTTCCATTGATTTGATCTCCAAATCAAATCATTCCTTCAGCAAACCTTCCCTCAATCATTCCCATTCTCCAAGGTAAGGATGCTACCAAGGATTGGAAGAGGAGTGCAAGGAGGAGTGTCCACTTTGAGGGATCTTCGTATCGGAGCCGTGTCCTAAAGGATTTCATTGGGATTCTACTTCCAATAGGTAAAACCCATCCTCTAAATCGATTTCCTTTGCATATAAATTAGTTTTGAATTCGTAGGATCCATCCTCATACATATGTCCCATTTAGATTCAAATTTGAGGCCATTTGGAGCTCTCTTGAGGATTTTAGATATGTGTCTTGTGTCCTACTTGATAGATCCCAAATTAGGACACCCCATGTGTATGTATGTATGATAATAGTTTAAATAGATATTTAAATTCAGTTTTATAATAGTTAGAGAGTGGATTGATCTTTGTTATGATGGTTAGAATGAGTTTCATTTGGATACCTATGTTTGTATGCAAGTATCTTGGCCTATATGTGTTCTTTTGTCAAATCCGTCATAATTTCCATCCACGTTTTTATTAACCAAAGCAACTTGGAAATGTCATAACTTTTAGCTTAGAACTCCTATTTATCTTCCATTTTTTTTTAAAAACTGTTTCGAAGTTAGATTTCCAAATATATATTTTAATAAGCCAAATTCTTTCTGTAACTTTCTGTAGAATTATTTGAGTGTCAACTGTACGAAAGATGAACGCGTTTCAGTGTTTTTGCGATTTCGGGAGCTTTCGGACACGAAAATGCGATCCGTTTAAAGTTTCAAAAAGCTAACACAAAGATCTATAACATACTTTAATCCTAGAATTTAATGAATGCTTAATTTTTATAGTATTGATTTTAAGTAGAAGATTACTATACGATATATGCATTTTGTGTATCCTTGTATGTACAAATATTTATGTATGCATGTGTATATATATATGTGTGTGTGTTAAGAGAATATAATATAATATAGAGTATGCATAAATGATATAATGTATGAAAGTATATAATGTATTCAAATATACTCGGACAGTACATTTCCTTTGGACATTCAGATAGCAGGCGAGTACATTCTCTGATCATTTCATATCTTGCTTAGGATTATATTTCCTGCTTTAGATTATCTTACTTGATGCTGACAAGTTGGTAACACAGATTGGTACTATATGGATCCCTTCATGAGATGTTATCCCTCTCGGGAGCATCGGATACTTTTGTCTCGTGTGTTTCACTTACATCACGTATCTCATGCTTCTATTATCATAAATCTTCGGGAATCAGCTAGTGACTCATGTACCCTCATGATCACCGAGCCTTCACGAATCAATTCATGAATCACCCTTATGGGCAACATAGTATAATCATGAATCTTAACGTAACTTGACTGGATCCTTGTGTATTGATTGGGGATGGGGGAGTATAAATGAACATGTGAATAATTCCAAGTAGTGTAATCATGAATCAATTTCGTAGTGTAATCATGAATTAGTCCGTAGCCATTCACATCTTTATCCTGTACTCTGAATCACTAGCACTGTCTCTCTTTATATATATCATAGATATTTACTTACAGTCTCTCTTTTACATTATGATATTCTTCAGTTTCATGTATTTTATTCTCTAGCATGATTATATTTCCTTTCGTGCTATGACTTGTTGAGATGTATTGTGCTCGCTCCTGTCCTGACTGGACCTATTGATAAATTTTACAGATAGCCTGGAGGTTGCTTGCTAGCCTAGAGGAGACACAGTAGAGGTTGTATAGATAGTTAATTCAGTTGTCTTGAGATGTATTCACTTTATGGATTACTGTATTGAGCTTTGAGATGTTTTCTGGATTTGTGTATCTTAGACACTTAGACTTCTATCTGCTGTATCTCTTTTGGATTTTATGTTTTACCTATCTTTTATCTTGCTCTACCTTAGTTGTGATTGAGACTGTATCTGCTATGTCACCTCCATTCGGAGAGTATATACTGTACAGGTACCTTTATATTGTTAGATGTTGACCTAGGACAGCGTTCTACCACCGACACTGCGGCATAGGCTGGACGTACCCACGTCTCGTGCCCTTACTTTAGGGTGCGGGTCGTCACATTATGTCACGTCCCGCTCCTGAAGGAGCGATCGTCCTTGCTAAGGCGTGATGCCGTGTGAGCATAGGTTACGCTCATGTAAGACAGATTCCATAACGACCGATTACAACAGCTAGCAACTGGGTCGTCACACAAAAGTTCAAAGTAGAAATATTGAATAATAAAGATAACATGAGTATACAAACAAAATCCAGTCTTTTATTGATATTGAAAAAAATTACAAAGGGCGTGAAGCCAAGATTACAATCACTCAAGCTCACTTTTCTCTCAACACACTTTGACGAGCCAGCGGATGCTTCAGATAGGCGATGCTCACACATTATATCACGTATAAGTTGTCACGACCCGCTACCCAAATTGTTGGGCCAGGCCGAGTCATGTCCAGCCTACGTTGAGATAAAACGTAGTAAGTTGTTCTAAAGACAACAGGATAAGACTAAATGTGCTAACAGTTCTATAAGTGAAGAAGAATCATAAATGCTCCAAACACAAAAGTCGTCGTATATAGTAAAATGTCCAAGTACAAGTGAACTGAAATATAAAACTGGATACATGTCCAGTTATAAAAAGATATATTCTAATACATGACTACTCTAGATATCCCAAACAGCTAAGCAAACTAGACGAGTCTCCCCGCAGGAACATCCTCGTATGGCAAAGCCGGGTCCTCGGCAGTATCTCCATAATATGTATCGCAGAGTAACTCCTCCTCAGTAAGGACACCTACAACGTTATCCTGTCAGGACGGGAGCAAGTACTGAATCTAGCAAACTAGCATATGAAACATGGAAATGAACATAAGAGGAAATAACTGGAAACATGGCATCACACAATCTATCATGGTAAGGACACATATGTCATAGAGACAGATGTATATGTAATGTTTAAAACTGTAGCAGGTACGTGATCGGTCAATAGATGTACAAAGTGCTGGGGCACATGTAAATGAAATATACATACATACAAGTGTAAAGGCGGTAGATGTACATACGCACAAATACAGCTTTGAGATAAAGGCCTACGGCGCAGTAACATATAAAATAAAACTTTGCTCGGTACTGTAGAGGGGGTATGATCACGTACACTACTATCAGTTTCCCCATAACCCGTATTCTATCATGTGATAGATACATAAAGACAGTTCTAAGCATGGTAGTAACTGGAAGTACAACATGTAGAGATTCTAACTTGCTACCCCAAGGATCAGCATTTAACATGGTGGGGTTTACAGTTCATTTATGTGACAATATGTAAAGTTCGTAGAAAGTACTTGCCTCTAGTAAAACAAAACAAGCTGCGATAACAGTGCTATGGATGTCCGGTAACTCATCACTGTAGAAATAAAAATAACAACTTAGTTTTTACACTAAGCTAAAACACTAGGATACTAATTGGTGCGACACGACTTGTGACTGGGTACCTAGCCAAAACGATAATTTTGGCATAGGAGACAAAGTGGGGTGACACACTACTTTAACTAACTTTCTAGGGTCTTTACACTAGTGATGGGGTGGGGTTCAATACGGCTAAAACTCAAAATAACATAAAAAGTCACAAGTCGTAATTAATCAATAAATAAATCAAAAAGACCATTGTGTTCTAACAATTTTAGAGATAGATAAAAAGCTTAGTTTTACTTAAAGTAAAGTATCAAAGTGATCCTTGTTAATCATAGAAATTTATTATAATTTTTTCTGGAATTTATTAACCAGTATAAGTATTTTATAAAAATTAGTTTTTCTAAGTATACAGAAAATGAGTTTTGGTTTCATATGCCAAACTAGTGGCAAAACAGTAAATTAAATACTATAAAAAATTATACTAAATTAGCTAACTTAACATGGTATCTAAATACTATTTTTCCATAATTTTAACAATACTTTAAATATTTTTAGAAAATCTGTAACTCCACCTTCCTGAAAATTTAAATTTTTGTATTATATTAAATAAATTAGAATTTATTTAACACTTTGTAAATATTTTTTTTAAATATATCATTTAAAACCATGGCCCTGGGCCATTTCCCTATTGGGCCACTTCCCTATTGGGCTTTTCCTTATTTAATCAATGGGTTATATTTTCTGCTAAAGCCACTGTTAACCCAATTCAAATTCAAACCAGGAACGGCCATGTTCTTCTCCTCTAACCGTTTTGGCAGAGGACGAGATTTGATTTCCCGCTCTCCTGTGAGCTTGATCCCCATGCCACCCTTGCTTATATAAGCTTTCTTTCCATCCATTCTCCACACACTGTTTTTTCCTCTTTCTTCCCAATCGAGAATTTTCCTGAACCCTAAATTGGAGAGGTGATCAAGAAGTCGACAACAGCCTGAGCTGCAGTGGATCTTCTTCAATCATCCATCGATTGGCTCATGCTTTCGACTCAGGAATGAATTCCATCCCTGATCATTTTGAAGATTGATCCATTGATCCTATAATCGACAGATCAACAGTTGAAGAAGGTGAGATATCGAACACAATTTCCTGGATTTGACAATTTGTAATTTGGAAGTTTTAATTCGATCTCCTTCTTTTTAAGCTGTCGTTTGTTCTCCATTATGGGGAGATCAGGATCTGTTCGATCATTGTCCCCAACCAATTGAATTCTGGTAATTACGATCACCTTGTCTCAGTTCATCAGAATAATAATGATCTACCTAAATTTCAACTGATTCATTCCTGTATCGATCAGATCTGGAATTGTAGATCGACGACTCTTGTTTGAATCAAGGAAGTTTGTTCAAACTAGGTGAGTATTGTTCAGTAGTTCACTTCCTGGTTACTAAATCCATTTGAGAATTTAATGTTTAAGTTTGATTCACTAGTCGTGCGTTTCCAAATTTTTGTCCTGCTTTTGATTTCAAATTGTGTCTCTGTCTAGTGTCTTCGATCTGAGTTACAGAAGGAGTTGCATCGATCTGACACAAGGATTGTGTCTAATCCTGAGCAGAATTGACCTGTACTGTATCATTCCATCATAGGTATTTTCTTTCATTTTATTTTAATTTCTCGTCGAGTTGGTGATTTGGTTAGGAGTAATGTTTAAATCAAGTATTGAACCATTAGGCTATTTTATCTTGGTATGACAAAGCTGTGGGTGATTATCCCCTATTTTGGGATGAAATTTATGAGGAATAACTGACCAGTAGGCAGGGATCACGTGTAGATTCATGTTTGTGATTAGGTGTAATTTTAATCCAGGGTTCGAATTGATATCACAATGCTTGATTCGAATCCTTTGAGTAACTGTTGCTTCCCATTAATTTTCTCATCTGTAGATTTAAGAAGAGCTATTCCTAAACTTATTTATGTGTACCTCTTCTTCTAGATTTACTGATGTGAAATTTAACCTGGAGATTCTGATAGCAGACACTCATATTTAGTTTATTGTTCCAGATCCTGCAGATTCTCGTGCGTTTCCATTTGTGTTAGCAGTGGAAATCCTTGCAGTATACTGTATTTTGGTTGTTGAGCAATAAGGGAGTGTAAGTTATTAGGAAATTGTGGGAATTACCCGTTAGAGAACTGTACTCTGTTAATGTGGGAGTTAACCTTTATTTCTAAATGCTTTAACTGTTATGTGAACTGGGTTTAGGCAATAGGCTGATTGCTCTAACTGTTATGTGATTTCGTATGACATTGGTATGTGATTTCATATGGCACTAGTATATGAATTCCTATGAGTCACTGATTACATGTGTAAAATCAGTTGAACTGAGAAATCAGTGAGTACTTAGGATTCTGGGAACCTATTTGATATCCCTGTGTTGCCAAGGATTGGCAAACTATTAGCAGGATATGAATTGCTCAGGAAGCAGTAATTGTCCTGGTACAGGACTGAATACTTCCATTCCATTGAACCCTGTGTGGACTGGAAGTTGATATTCAATCTAGGAACTGTACGATTTAGGCATTTAAATGCATGTTTCATGCTATACTAACTGTCATGTTCAAACTGAAATGGATGTTAGAATGTGTTAAATGGACATTAGATTGTGTGAGACTGTTAAGCAATGATTTAGAACTGAACTAAAGGATTTGGCTAGTCGACCATGAGTCATGTAGGAACCTGCATAAGCCTTATCAGGTTGGTGCTAAAGGATAGGTTAATTGCCTTGAGACAGTGCATTAGAAGCAGGATCTTAATTTAGTTAGTAGCTAATGGTGGTTCCCATACATTGCTCTAGCCATGACAGGCATTCAATATGTATGTTCCACTGTATTCATAATAGGAGATGTTGGCAATTTGTAAGTGTCCTGCCATTGGACTGATTAGCCAAGGATTTGATTTGTAGGCAATACTCTAGCATTGCAAGGTGAACAGATGGAAGTAGGTGTCCTGATTTGGTTAAGTTTTAGTCCATATTAAGACTGAAAGGTTGAAATGTTCCCTAAACTAATGAGGAGGAGTATGGTAAATTCTGAAGCATTCTTGTGTAATGCAAGATTACACAACCTTGTTCAAGTTTAGTGAAGCTTGAGGGTTAGAATGTTGGGCTCTCTTAGAAGAGATTGTAAACAGAAGTTAGCTAGGATTGTGTGAGTTATAAACCTTCTTGACAAGTTCATGGTTAGAATATTGTAGATTTATAAGTAGAAGTAATGTAGTATTTGTCAAATAGAACTTAGGATTTATATAGTGATTTTAGATTATAAATCAAACTTGCATTATTGATTTTGTCAAGACCCGCACCCTAGAGTTAGGATACGAGAACGTAACAACGCCCAGCCTACACCGCAGTGTCGGTGGTAGAACGTTGTCCTAGGTCTCATGCATCTAACAGTATAAAGCTAAGCAGTTTATACTCCCCGAATGGGGGTGACATAGCAGAATGTAAACTCAATCACATCTAAGGTAGAGCATAATGGAAGATAGATAAAACATGAAATCCAAAAGAGATACAGGAGATAGAAGTCTAAGTGTCTAAGATACATAAACTCAGAAGTACATCTCAAAACTCAAATACAGTAATCCACAAGTAAATACAACTCCCGACAAAATGAAATAACTATCTAAACAACCTCTACTGTGTCTCCTCTAGGCTAGCAGGCAATCCCAGGCCATCTGTAAAATTTATCAACAGGTCCAGTCAGGACAGGAGCGAGCACAATACATCTCATGCAGTTCATATCATGTCAGGAAATATAAAGCAGGCAATAGAATAAGATACATGAAACACTGTAAGAAGATGTACATGAAAACAGGAGAGATATTTGATAACTGGAAATATATATACATGATAAGTAAGAACTGTAAGTGACTAGTGATTTAGAGTACGAGATGGCATGTAATTGGCTTAGGTTGTACATGATGAACATGAAAAGTAACAGAGTGTACATGATGGGTAAATTACATGACCATTTATACTCACCCCTACCCACAATCAATACACAAGGATCTATTCAAGTTACGTTACGGACATAATGTTTTGGTTATACAAGAAACACATGAGGAAACATGAGCGTACATGAAAGAACATGAGAGTACATGAACGTACATGTAAGAATATGAGAGAACATGAGTGTACATGAATAACGCAGAAGCAAGGAATACATGATGTACATGAAACACATGTCATAAAGTATCCGATGGGCCCGCTAAGGGGGATAACATCCCAAGAAGAGATCCATATAGTACCAATCCGTGATGATAACGTGACAGCATCAAGTAAAAGTAATCTAGAGCGAGAATATAAGTCGTGACAAGTATGAAACGATCAGAGAATGTACTCGCCTGATATCTGAATGTCTAAGGTAAAGATACTGTCCGAGGAGAGGTGTCTGGCTCCTAATTAGAACAGCACAAGTCACAACATGTCTAGAAGGGTAATATAAAGCACTACAATGCATTCTACATGAATCTAGGTCAAACTAGGCCAAAGTCAACCCTTGGTCAACTCTGGTCAACTGCACTAGTCAAACTAGGTCATGTCCTAACCCAGTAAGTCTTACTAGGCCTAACCAAGACTATCCTAGTAAGCACACATCAATACAAGGCTATACAAGCCAACATACACCCAACTCTATATAGCATGCAATTATTCAATACTCAAATAGACAAGAATTCACATTGGATATACACTAGATAATCTATTACTTTAAGCTATATATGTCTACACAGATATACACATGCATATATTGGTATTCAACATTAGGTCTATAATTATGGCATTTCAAATGGTTATATAAACTTATATATTACAACACAATATGCTAACATATATATAATATACATACATAGCTAAGTTAACTATATTCATAAATACTTATTTAAGAGGCTATGTGTGTGTATGTGAACATGGCAAAGGGACAAGTGAGGGTTAAATGGGCATACATAGTGTATACATTTCAAAGAGTATCAAAGTGTAAGTGAACAATGTGTCAAGTGTGATAGTGTCAACATAGTGTAAGGGGGTACATGAGGTAATATAGGATTTGTGTTAACATAGAACATTACATCTCATTAACTTGTATATTGCATACATTACATCTATTATTACATTACATTCATGCTTGCATTCATTCATCATTCATTATTCTATTGCACCACTATATGCACCATACATTACATACTATGGAACCTACATATTCATTACAAGCCATACTTATACATGCTTACATTAGATAGGATACTTATATCTCATACATCATTTATTTAACCATTTACTCATGCTTGTATTCTCTATTTAATTACATAATGTATATACATTAACATGGGTTAAAATCAAATAGAACATTATATTACATACAAGGGTACACAAAATACATATGCCGAATAGTAACTCCTACTAATAATCAATACTGTACCATCTCAGCATGAATTAAACTTTAGGATTAAAGTATGTTATATATCTATGTGTTAGCTTTCCGAAACTTTAAACGGATCGCGTTTTCGTTTCCGAAAACTCCCGGAATCGCGAAAACACCGAGAACGCGTTTGTCTTTCGTACAGCTGACACTCAAATAATTCTCTAGAAAGTTACAGAAAGAATTAGGCCTATTAATACATGTTTTTGGAAAGCTAACTTCAATAATCTTCTTTTAAAAAAAGGGAGATTAAACCGAGTTTTGAGCTAGAAGTTATGACATTTCTAAGTTATGGCTGAAATTAAAAACGTGGATAAAAATCATGACGGATTTAGATAGTTTGAGCCAAAAAAAAATACACAATATATATCCTAATTATCCACAACAATAATAGAAATAATAATATGAGGAACCACACTCACAAACTTGATTATATAATCATCATGAACCATTTATTACATATATAAATATAGATACACTCTCATTACAATATATATATATAAATCTATATATGTAACATGAACACATCCACAACACAAAGGACACTCCTATGACCTCCAAATGGACACAAAATGGACACAAATGGAGATACAACCATGGAGGTCATTCCTATGGCTTCAAAATAGACCTATATGCATGAGAAAATAAAAAGGAGAAGGGATTTATACCTCCCGGTAGATCGAATCGAAGAAAAACCTTCCCGGAGCGACACCGACATGTAGAGATTCCAAAAGGACACGAACGAGCTCCGAATCCTCCCAAACTTGGGTAGCTTCCTCCTTGGCTAGAATGGAGAAGGAAAGAAGAAGATTTGGTGGTGAAATGGAAGGATTTGGTGGAAAAATTGCTAGGGATTGCTCTCTAGGAATTTGGAGAAGAACAAGAGAGAGAAAAATAGATGGATAATGACAAATGGGAGGCTCAACCCTATCCTTATTGTGGCTGGCCATAAAGATGGTTTTGTCATATTAGGAAAAGTCTAAAAGCCCCTACTAACCTATTCGATGAGTATTAGGAAAGGGCTAATTGGTTGGGGCTAAATTAGTCATTCTAAAGTCTCTAATCACACTAACCTTATCCATAATAATTAGTCTAACCTCTAACTAAAATATTTCTATCATGTGGACTAAAATTAATATCATGTGGGCCATGCCTAACTAGTGTGTGGGTCCCACTAGAGTCAAACTACCCCCGGGTCCCCGTTTCAAGTCGGATTGAGTTGAAATTCGAACCCGACTCAAATAATCCCAAAACAATATCATAAATAATAAAATAATATCAAAATAATTCAAAGAGGTCAAATACAAAAATATCCTTAGGCCAAAAATGATATTAAAATATCATAATCACATGGTTCGGCTCTAGGTCAAACAGTCTCTAGGGTTTCACTAGCAAAACGTCAAAACCACAAGTCATTGATTTAAATAATTTTAAAATAATTTAAAATCACCAAAAATCATATCATGAATTAAATATCATTATTAAAATAATTATAAACACAAAATTTCAAAATTATCCTTATTTGGGAAACTGGGTGCTACAACTCTACCCACCTTAGAAAAATTTCGTCCTCGAAATTAAAATGTCCATACTCCCTCTAGGTCAAACCCCCATAATCAAAGTCCCAGATTAAAACAAATCATGTGATCAAAAGGACGACATACATGGTCATGGCATACGGTGGTAGTGAAAGTCTCATCTAGGTATACTAGTCATGCTAACCGAAACGGTCATAGGGTATCAAAACATACAAGCAATCTAGGGTACTAAACTAGAGAAGTTACAGAAACAACAAACCATCAAAACTGTAAGGCGGTCTACCATCATATATGAAACTGGTACTTATCAAAACAAAATAAAGGCAACCACCAATTATCTGAAAAAGGGTACAGAAAATCAAATTCAAAAATTAAGGAATTGAAAATCACTTGCATTGAAATCCAAATCACAATATATATATACAGAGAAAGCGTTAGAGAGGAAAAACTATCATTATGTAATGTTATGTGGTTTGTGTGTGTATGGATGTATGTAAAATATACATAAAATTATATATGAGCTATCATGTTACACTACTCATGGCATATGGGTTAACAACCTACAATACACAACTTATTTAATCATAACATGCATGGCTAACCATAAACATCTATAAGAGGTAGAGATTTAGTTATGCATATACATATATTATAACATGTATGCCTAAGCTCTATATATATCTATACAAGTATGTGATCATAACATAGAGAGGAAAGGTTAGGTTACATGACAGCGTATACTAAGTTAGGGTGTGTGTGTCCTTGTACAGGGTTATAGCTTAGTATTGAAAGGTTAAACCCAGTTTTAGTTCAGTATTTACATACAAAATCTGAAAATAAGCTAACATTTAAACCAGTGTAATATTAACATAATGCAGTCTCAGATTTTACAAATTTAACATAACTTAACCAATTTCTCTAAAAATTGAAACTCTGCAGATATCATACATGTGCAGTTATGTAGACAAAACTAATAACATGAAGTTTATATTTAAATCACGAATTTAAACTGGAAAAGCAGAAAACCAAAAATATTGGGGTTTTGAAAATTTTAACATTAACAACATATTAATATGTATTTAGATAGGTGGAAAATCAAGTGTAGCATGCATACGTATCAGGCAAGTGTCCACTATGTAAATATACTCATATATTCTCATGTCCCAAAAAAAAATTAATTCTACGTTAAGACCAACATTTAGATTCCTACCAAGATCGTAAAATAGGTGATTGACGAAATCAAGGCAGTTTTATTATTATTATTCAATACTAGAATAATAGCAAGAAGGAAATAACGATAAAAGCTGTTTGCTTATTTGCCTAAAAGAAGGAACCATTTTGAAACCAGAGCTAAATATCAAATCCAAGATAAAGTCTAACAAAATCATCGATTCATTGTATTAAGAAGAAACTCATAGCAAGAAGTTACACAAGCTACTCCTAAGTTAAAAAATTAGAAGCAAAACAAAGCAAAATAAATAATAATTCTTTTTGAAGGACTGCATCAAAGTAGAGAAAACATGCTTGAAAATATTTAAGGTACAATCTGATAATCATATGCGTCTATCCAAAATTATGGTACTCTAAATCCCCGTTATACTAGTAAGCAAGGTTACGATAATCACAGAATCCTTGACTTAAGCACATACCTCTAGAATCATGGTATTTAACATTTTCGCGGTGCCGCTAGCTTGGCTGCGAAAACCTTAAATTCCCACACCCGAAAAATATATCCAAAGTCAGACTATATGTCCTCACCATGCTGGCTAATGTGACTATAGAAGACTATATTCCATAACATAGATGACCTAGTCCATATAATTTCATCTTGTCAAAAAAATTAAATTAAATCAACAATGAATACCCATAAATCAAATCAAATTTATCAACGAACTTCAAAATTCAAAATGAACAAAAATCCATCAAAATACAACTCGGATGCAACAGCTATCATCAAGATTCAAAATTCGACAATCATTCATCAAAATCAATGAATACAACTCAAATTCAACCATAATCCATCAAAATCAAATTTAACAACAGTAAGTAAAAATAAATCAAATCAAGGGAAAAAAGAGTTCTCAAATCGAAGTTAAAATAAGATTCTCAAGGGTCGTTCCGGGAATCTCTCAAGGGTTCCTAACTGTGATTGAGTACCTTCAAGATATATCATATTCCTACTGCAGGCTGTAGTGGTACTCAAGTTCGAATACCACTACATAAACTCGACCTGCATGGGCCACCACTAAAAACGTGTCACGACCCGCACCCTAGAGTTAGGGCACGAGAACGTAACAATGCCCAGCCTACGCCGCAGTGTCAGTGGTAGAACGTTGTCCTAGGTCTCATGCATCTAACAGTATAAGGCTAAGCAGTTTATACTCCCCGAATGGGGGTGACATAGCAGAATGTAAACTCAATTACATCTAAGGTAGAGCATAATGGAAGATAGATAAAACATGAAATCCAAAAGAGATACAGGAGATAGAAGTCTAAGTGTCTAAGATACATAAACTCAGAAGTACATCTCAAAACTCAAATACAGTAATCCACAAGTAAATACAACTCCCGACAAAATGAAATAACTATCTAAACAACCTCTACTGTGTCTCCTCTAGGCTAGCAGGCAATCCCAGGCCATCTGTAAAATTTATCAACAGGTCCAGTCAGGACAGAAGCGAGCACAATACATCTCATGCAGTTCATATCATTTCAGAAAATATAAAGCAGGCAATAGAATAAGATACATGAAACGCTGTAAAAAGATGTACATGAAAACAGGAGAGATATTTGATAACTGAAAATATATATACATGATAAGTAAAAACTGTAAGTGACTAGTGATTTAGAGTACGAGATGGCATGTAATTGGCTTAGGTTGTACATGATGAACATGAAAAGTAACAGAGTGTACATGATGGATAAATTACATGACCATTTATACTCACCCCTACCCACAATCAATACACAAGGATCTATTCAAGTTACGTTACGGACATGATGTTTTGGTTATACAAGAAACACATGAGGAAACATGAGCGTACATGAAAGAACATGAGAGTACATGAACGTACATGTAAGAACATGAGAGAACATGAGTGTACATGAATAACGCAGAAGCAAGGAATACATGATGTACATGAAACACATGTCATAAAGTATCCGATGCGCCCGCTAAGGGGGATAACATCCTAAGAAGAGATCCATATAGTACCAATCCGTGATGATAATGTGACAGCATCAAGTAAAAGTAATCTAGAGCGAGAATATAAGTCGTGACAAGTATGAAACAATCAGAGAATGTACTCGCCTGATATCTGAATGTCCAAGGTAAAGATACTGTCCGAGGAGAGGTGTCTGGCTCCTAATTAGAACAGCACAAGTCACAACATATCCAGAAGGGTAATATAAAGCACTACAATGCATTCTACATGAATCTAGGTCAAACTAGGCCAAAGTCAACCCTTGGTCAACTCTGGTCAACTGCACTAGTCAAACTAGGTCATGTCCTAACCCAGTAAGTCTTACTAGGCCTAACCAAGACTATCCTAGCAAGCACACATCAATACAAGGCTATACAAGCCAACATACACCCAACTCTATATAGCATGCAATTATTCAATACTCAAATAGACAACAATTCACATTGGATATACACTAGGTAATCTATTACTTTAAGCTATATATGTCTACACATATATACACATGCATATATTGGTATTCAACATTAGGTCTATAATCATGGCATTTCAAATGGTTATATAAACTTATATATTACAACACAATATGCTAACATATATATAATATACATACATAGCTAAGTCAACTATATTCATAAATACTTATTTAAGAGGCTATGTGTGTGTATGTGAACATGGCAAAGGGACAAGTGAGGGTTAAATGGGCATACATAGTGTATACATTTCAAAGAGTGTCAAAGTGTAAGTGAACAATGTGTCAAGTGTGATAGTGTCAACATAGTGTAAGGGAGTACATGAGGTAATATAGGATTTGTGTTAAGATAGAACATTACATCTCATTAACTTGTATATTGCATACATTACATCTATTATTACATTACATTCATGCTTGCATTCATTCATCATTCATTATTCTATTGCACCACTATATGCACCATACATTACATACTATGGAACCTACATATTCATTACAAGCCATACTTATACATGCTTACATTATATAGGATACTTATATCTCATACATCATTTATTTAACCATTTACTCATGCTTGTATTCTCTATTTAATTACATAATGTATATACATTAACATGGGTTAAAATTAAATAGAACATTATATTACACACAAGGGTGCACAAAATACATATGCCGAATAGTAACTCCTACTAATAATCAATACTGTACCATCTCAGCATGAATTAAAATTTAGGATTAAAGTATGTTATATATCTATGTGTTAGCTTTCCGAAACTTTAAACGGATCGCGTTTTCGTTTCCGAAAACTCCCGGAATCGCGAAAACACCGAGAACGCGTTTGTCTTTCGTACAGCTGACACTCAAATAATTCTCTAGAAAGTTACAGAAAGAATTAGGCCTATTAATACATGTTTTTGGAAAGCTAACTTCAATAATCTTCTTTTAAAAAAATGGGAGATTAAACCGAGTTTTAAGCTAGAAGTTATGACATTTCTAAGTTAGGGCTGAAATTAAAAACGTGGATAAAAATCATGACGGATTTAGATAGTTTGAGCCAAAAAAAATACACAATATATATCCTAATTATCCACAACAATAATAGAAATAATAATATGAGGAACCACACTCACAAACTTGATTATATAATCATCATGAACCATTTATTACATATATAAATATAGATACACTCTCATTACAATATATATATATAAATCTATATATGTAACATGAACACATCTACAACACAAAGGACACTCCTATGACCTCCAAATGGACACAAATGGAGATACAACCATGGGGGTCATTCCTATGGGTTCAAAATAGACCTATATGTATGAGAAAATAAAAAGGAGAAGGGATTTATACCTCCCAGTAGATCGAATCGAAGAAAAACCTTCCCGGAGTGACACCGACATGTAGAGATTCCAAAAGGACACGAACGAGCTCCGAATCCTCCCAAACTTGGGTAGCTTCCTCCTTGGCTAGAATGGAGAAGGAAAGAAGAAGATTTGGTGGTGAAATGGAAGGATTTGGTGGAAAAATTGCTAGGGATTGCTCTTTAGGAATTTGGGAAAGAACAAGAAAGAGAAAAATAGATGGATAATGACAAATGGGAGGCTCAACCCTATCCTTATTGTGGCTAGCCATAAAGGTGGTTTTGTCCTATTAGGAAAAGTCTAAAAGCTCCTACTAACCTATTCTATGAGTATTAGGAAAGGGCTAATTGGTTGGGGCTAAATTAGTCATTCTAAAGTCTCTAATCACACTAACCTTATCCATAATAATTAGTCTAACCTCTAACTAAAATATTTCTATCATGTGGACTAAAATTAATATCATGTGGGCTATGCCTAACTAGTGTGTGGGTCCCACTAGAGTCAAACTACCCCCGGGTCCCCGTTTCAAGTCGGATTGAGTTGAAATTCGAACCCGACTCAAATAACCCCAAAACAATATCATAAATAATAAAATAATATCAAAATAATTCAAAGAGGTCAAATGCAAAAATATCCTTAGGCCAAAAATAATATTAAAATATCATAATCACATGGTTAGGCTCTAGGTCAAACAGTCTCTAGGGTTTCACTAGCAAAACGTCAAAACCACAAGTCATTGATTTAAATAATTTTAAAATAATTTAAAATCACTAAAAATCATATCATGAATTAAATATCATTATTAAAATAATTATAAACACGAAATTTCAAAATTATCCTCATTTGGGAAACTGGGTGCTACAGATTTATCAAATTGTAAATCATTTACTTACAGGAGGACATCCAGTTTCTTTGGTTACTTGTACTTTTCTGGAGCAAGGCAAGTACATTCTACGGTTTTGTACTTTTCATTATATATCCTGTGCTTCCTTGATTGACACAGTTGCAACACGTCATGTAATTTCTGGTGCTCTTGTTCCCTTGTGCTTATTACTTGTATCTGGGGAGGGGAAATATACTATCTATGTGACCAATCCCAAGTAACAACTCAGGTGTGTTTAGCTTAGACCCCGCATCGTGCACGCGGGTCCTAAGTCGCCCATTCTTGTGCTTTCATGTGCTTACCCTAGCCGGTCACATATTTAGTTATATTTTAAATGTAGTACACACATGTTCAGGAGATTACCTTGTACTTATTTTCTGTGATTCCATGATATCATGTTCTTTCAAGTGCTTATATATCATGTTCTTTCATGTTCATACATTCATGTTCTTTCATGTACTTTACCCTGTTCTTCATGTACTTATTCACCTGTATTTTCCTGTACTTTACTTACCATGTTCCCTTGTACTTTCATATTATGATGTCTTGTTCATTACCTAGAATTGTACTTGCTCCGCTCCTGAATAGGATATGTTGCAGGTGAGATGGAGGCTTTGTGTGACACTTACTATGGACAGGATATTGCTTTCCCTACTGAGCCAGCTGGAGCTGCTTCTGACCTAGAGGCTGCAGAAGCCTAGAGCTTCATTAGTACTTTCCATTTTCTTTCCATGTATTGAGACTAGCAGACTCTTTTATTAGTTGAAATATAATAATTTCAGATATTGTACTTTACTCTGGTTGGGA
Organism: Iris pallida; assembly: GCA_029216955.1. Lineage (NCBI taxonomy): Eukaryota > Viridiplantae > Streptophyta > Magnoliopsida > Asparagales > Iridaceae > Iris > Iris pallida. Next base: position 13,412,953 of record JANAVB010022800.1, read on the forward strand.
CACATTTATATAGATGCTGTGATTCATTTTATGTTCATATTTATCTGGTTAGTTTTCCTAGATTGGTACAGCTTACTTTGTTGTATCTAACAACAAAGGCTGGACGTGTCCGACTCGTATCCGGTTATTCGGGAGCGGGTCGTGACAAAATCAAAAATAGCATTGCACACAATTGAAATTAAATAATTAATTATCTGCGTATTTTGTCCATGTATATAATTTGAACCAAAGTTCAAATACAGGACCCAAGGCCATGAATCAAGTCCAATATGACTTGTACAGGTCTTGAATGTGTGAAAACATATTTGGGCCCAAATACCCATACTAGGCTTGGACACCAAATGGTTGCAGTAATTTAAATACACTAAAAATATAATTTGGTAATAGTGCAAAATAAATATTATTATTTTAATAAGGTAAAATTAGACAAAATAAATATATACATACATATGTTGAAAGTACATATATCTATATATAATAAAATACTTAATCATAAAAGTACATATATATATATATATACTAATATTGTATATATATATAGTATAAATATATATATACATATGAAGATATATACATATATACATATATGTATATAAATACAAATAAATATATAAAATTTTACTAAGCATAAAAATATATATACATATATATAAAATACTGTTAAGATACAGTATATACATATATACATACTAATATATATATATATATATACATATATATATATAAATATATATATAAAACAGAAAAAGAAAAAGAAAAGAAAAAGAAAACAGAAGAGAAGTGAAGGGGGGCTCGAACCTGAGCCAGCCGGGGAGGGGGGGTTTAGTTTAGGACGGGCTGGCCAGGGGGTCAGCCCATCAGTTGTGTTAGGGATAGGACTTAGGTAGATTTTATTAGGTTTTAAGTGATTTAAAAGATAAAAAAAATAATATAACACAGTCCTGTGTCCTGACAGTTAGGGACACAGGTATTAACGTGTCTGGGCTAGCACGACACGTACAGATCCTAAAACTCGTGTCCACATACTGGACTAGTGTCCCTGTGTCCTGACGAACCACATACGTAGATTCGGGACACGGACGACACGAAGTGAGCCTTGCTACTCACGTGTCCGATCGTCGAAGGGGTTTTCAAGGGTCATGGACGGCGGAGGAGGCGTCGACGAGGCGGCGCTCCGGTGGCGCTGGGCGCGGCTCAGCGCGGCGAGTCGGATGAGGGTGGTTGGGGGTTGTGGCACTCGGCGTGGGGGCTGGACGAGGAGTTCGTCGGCGCTAGGGTTCCGGCGGACTTATGCGGGGAAGATGGGGGTTCGTGGTGGTCGTGGGGAGAGTTTAGGGTTAGGGTCTGGTCGGGGGAGAGAGGGGGGTTTAAATAGGCTAGTTAGGGCAGTCGGGGGGGCTGTGCGCTGGCCGAAAATGGCGGGGGCAGCGTCGGGGCGGTCGTCGGTCAGCGGGGCAGGTGAGGGAAGAGAGAGAGGGGTCGTGGGGGGGGGTTTGGTTAGGTTTTGCAGTTTGGCCCCCTAGTTTTAGGTTATTACGGTTAGGTCCCTCCAGTAGGTAGATGCAATAAATAATTTGCATAACACATATTATAACAATTTAGTAATTGCAAACTACTATAAAAACAATTTAAATAATTACAAAACTGCATTAAAACAATTTTAATAATTATAAATTGATATTTTTGTATTAAAAATTTATTTAAAAATTATTTAAAAATTCTAAAAAATTCCTAATAATCATAATAAATATTTTTAAGGCTGAAAATAACATTAATAATTAATTAACACTAATTTTATAATTTTTGAAAAACAGGGGCTTATATAAGTTTCGACTCCGTACGGTTGCACGCCTCAAAATGCCAAGGAATTCCGTGCCTCGACGCATCCAAACGAGCTCCGCGCCAAAGGATCTTCTACCTGTGCATGCACAAGAAAACTGTGTGGGTATCAATACACAACCGTACTGGTAGAGTGAACTCCTCGCACATCAATACAAAACTAACACGTTTATTTAGTTTGTGCAATATAATCCTTTTTTAATTATATTTCTAATCTTGTCTTAGGACCTGTTTTAGGACATAGACGTTTGTGAGACTCGTCTCACTGTATCGGTATTTATATACAGATACATGTTTTTGTACTGTATTTCGTGTTTTCTTGGTTTTTGGAATGTTTTAATTTTTTTCCAACTTATAGATTTTCTCCTTGACCGGCATACCGCCAGTATACCAGTATATATCGACGGCATGCATGTCACTCCTATTTTCCGTTATACATATTTTCAGTATACGTGTACGGAATTCTGACATTTGTCAGGTGACCCGTGTTTTGACTTATCTTTCTTAGCCTTGACTTGGTTTAATCTTGACTTGGTTTAATTTGATTTGGTTCAACTTGACATGGCTTGATTTGGGTTGGTATATAAACAAATTTCTCTCTCTCTCTCTCTCTCTCTCTCTCTCTCTCTCTCTCTTCATTACTTCTCATTTTATTTCTTCTTCTTCTTCATTTACTCCCCCAACCCTAGGCAAGTACATCTTGCCAAATCTTGAACATTATTATTTTGCCATTTTTTTTGTTCTATTCTCTTTATTACATGATTCTAAGCCTCTTTAGAACTTGGACTTTTCGATTTTAATGCTTACATTTTTGTAGATCTAAGTTTGTAACTTTTCTTGTTTTTTTTGGTTTTGATTCTTAAACTTTGTTATTTTCGAAAACTAAGGGTTCTATGTTGTATGAAATTTTATTCTACCCAATTTTGGCTTTTGAACCACTTGGTTTCGATTTATTTTGAGTTAGTTATGCCATTTTTCGTGTTCATGGGTTCTCCACACTATTGGTGTTGTCGGGACGATGAACAGTGTCGCACGTGCACCTTACGCAGTAGGCATTTTGCCCGCGCTCGTAGTGCAACTTGTGCGTCATGTGCCCGCACGATTTTCTGCAGCGCGCCAGCGCGCCGTACTTGTGCGCACCTTGCCTCGTGGGCATTTTTGCCCGTGTGCACAGTGCAACTTGTGCACCACGCACCCGCACGATTTTCTGCTGCGTGCTCGTGCGTCGTGCTTGTGCCCACCTTGTACCGTGGATACTTTTACCCGCGCGCGAAGCGCACTTGCGCGCTCGCACGATTTTCTGTCGTGCCTGTGCGCCGTGCTTGCGCGTACCTTGCACCGTGGGCGGTTTTGCCCGTACGCACAGTACGTTATGTGCACAGTGCGTAGTCCACGCACCGTACATGCGCGCACCTTGCACCATAGGCATTTTTGCCCGCGCGCACAGTGTGTCCGTACGCAGTTTGTCTTAAATGACTGTTTTTGCTTGTTTAAGCTATTTTGTTGCTAGAATCTTGAAAAACTCAGAATATGAAAGTTGTAGATCTTTGTCTTGGCTTCAAGAATCTTCTTGTTTCACCTTAGTTGGAGTTCATATGCGACGGACAATTTCAATCTTAGTTTTTATCTTTTGGCATGTTTTCTGTACTTGGCCGTTTTGATATTTTCTTCGACTGTAATAAATTATTAACATGATTAGATGATCTTGTATAGTTAGAGGATGATTGTACACCCTATATACACTTGACACTAGCACATGTTTCAATTATTATTCTATGTCTTGTACTTACTTTTATTTATTCCTTTTTACATGCCATGATATGTCTTTTCTTTCGATTCTTTCTTATATGCTATGATATGTATTGCCATGCCTTCCCGGATTTATTGTACCTTATAGTCTATGCCATGTCTAGAATTTCTTTATTGTGGTCGGTCGTGGCACACTCATGTTACATGTCTTCTTTGCTTACTAGATAGTGGCCCGTCGTGGCGCACTCATGTTACATGTCTTCTTTGCTTACTAAATAGTGACCCATCGTGGTGCACTCTTGTACATGTCTTTTCTTGCTTACATGATAGTGGCCCGTCGAGGCACACTCTTGACCAGTACTCTTGACATGACAAGTAAATCTAACATGACATAAAATCTGGATTGCTGTTGCGACAGCCAATCCTGACTCATTAAGTATAACTCTTGTCTTGACACCGTAGTTGATTTTCTTGATTGTGATTGTACAAGCTACTTGTCTCATCTTGCATCATGTCTAGGACATGGATTTCTGGTTACTACGTTCAGGGATTCATAATGAATCTGACTAGGTTAAACGACTAGATTGATCAAGTAGTTCATATAGAGAGATTTTTCAGTTACAGGCGATCCCGTTATCCCGGCCACACCAGTAGAATTGTAGCTTGCCATCGAGTATGGCGCATTTCCAGCACACTGTCATATGTTGCACATCTTGAAATCATAAGTACTAAAGTCACCTAATAATTATCGTAATTCTTGAAATCTCTTGTAACCTCGCTTGGATAACCTGGATAGTCTGCAGGGCTTGTGACTGCAGGAATATCTCAACTGCATCTTGTTAGTAACTAGGCTTGTGATAACCCTAGTTAGCTAATATATCAAGCCGTACTCATTGCTTGGCCGTGATTGTTGTGTGGAGTCCAGTCTAGTTTTGTCTAGGCAGTGTCCGAATTTGTTTATTTCAGTACGTTATTGTTTATGCTTTACTTTTATCGACAAATGATTAGAGACTAAGTTCTGTTCAAGAGAAGGGTTATAACCCCGGTCCCTATTTGGTTTACGGGTTGTAACTTGGGTTCCGGAATAGTTCCTAAGTCATCTTATCATTTGTCGTTCTATATAGTTCTAACATGCCCACATGTCCCAGTTATCTTACATGTTTACATAGTCCGGTTGCCTTACATGCTCACATGTCCCAGTTGTCTTCCATGCTCACATGTTCAGATATCTCACATGCTAAAATGTCCTAGTTATCTAATATGCTCTCATGTTCCAGTTATCTTACATGCTCACATGTACCATTTCTCTATATGCTCACATGCTTAGTTTATCTCACATGATTACATGTTTCCGTTTACCTTACATATCTACAGTTTACATTATGTCACATGTTATTTTACCCTATGCTCCATGTTGTTTTGCTTATTGTCTTTTCTATTATCGGGATAAGTGCATTGGTAGTGCATGAGTCTCGCCCGCATTTATTTATTTATGTCTCTATCCGTTGCTATGTTAGCTATTGCTGGTTTTAGTTCATAGCTTTGGCTTTCTTTGTGGTACTTGCTATTGGGGGTCTGACCCTACTGGTTTTGTTTGGCCAGATTGATAGAGGAGTCCAGAGGATCTTCTGTACCATCTACTCGACGGTGACTACCCGGAGCACCAGAGTACCTTAGTGGGTTTTCTATTTCATTCTCTCACTAGTTATGTACATTATTCTTTTTTGGCGTTTAGCCTCCGAACACATGTTTAGCTCGTGTTATGGGTCTTAACATTTAGCCTACGGGCCTAAACATGATTTGCGTATTCTAGACTATAGCTAGAGCTTATCATGTATGACTATTACTCTTGCTAGTTTTTTACTTTGTATTACTGGCTTCATGATCATCCATATATAAATAGTTTGGGACGCTTTACTATTTTATGTCTGATGATCATACTTCTTGTACTTTGCATATTTGTCCGTGTTTGAGATACCTAAGATTGCTTGACCTAGGATTGACTGTTGGCTTATAGTAGTAACCCCTGTGTCTTGACAGCTTATACGTTATTTCAGAGTACTAGAGTACTTTGGTATTACGTAGCTGGCCTGGTCCATCCCCACTTGCCAGTATTCTGGTTCTGGGGCGTGACAATGTCTGGCCTATTTTGTGTCTCTAAACCATCACCGTGCCATCACACTGATAATTTTCTTATTCTTATGCCTCTAGACCATTCTCTTGCCAATAACATCTTCTTATCAATTCGTGCTTGCCTTTGGACCAATATTTGAAATGTAACAACTTAGTCGTGCCATAAACTCGGTGCATGCTTCAACATCGAGGCTGTACCTCACAACTTAACACGACTTAACCAAACTTGCCTCATGGCCCTTCTTGACTTAACTTGAAATAACTCAAATCCCAACTTATGCAACTCTCAGTAAACGACTCAATATTCGATGACACACCTTGTGCTGAAGCATGTGTCTTTACTTATAGCCAAATCTTAGGCTTCATAAAACTTGTGTTGCAGCCGTGCATACCATCTTGACTCCATTCGTGCCGTACTTGTACTTTTTTTTATTTGACCGACATTGTGCATGTGGATTGTCGCTCAGCACACCAACTTATCTATATGAAATATCACTGGCAATTCAAACCATCTTGGACATGTAGGTGGTGCAGATGGGCCTTGCAGCTAAGGGTAGCTAGCCCTGCTCAAGTCCTCGAATCATTGCGGTGTGTTCTTGCCTAACTACCTTGCTTCCCTCCTAGGCCGATACGGTCTTGTGGCCCTAGGCTACCGAATCGAGGGCGCAAAACCTTGTGCACAAGTTGTCCATGACCACGCACCTACAAGAACTTTTAGACTCTACGTAAATGTATGGCCTAACCGTCACAACTTACTTCCTTTGCTTCACTTCTTTACTTTTTTATACTTCTTTTGTAGAGCTCAAACCAGGGTTGCCTCGATGACTGGCCTACAGTGCCGACATATTTCTCCTCGACAACTGGCCTATAGTCCCGACATATTTTTTAGTGTTTCTATACTCTTATTGACTCAAACTCATGAATGACTAATTGATAGTCTTCCAGCATAACTTGAACAAATCGTGTTCCTTACGTGCCATAGACCGTGGCTTACTTATCTTTGAACCAACCGTGGCTCGTGCCTTAAACCAATTTGTGTTCTGTGCGACACTATCGTCCAAGTCATATTCTATATGACGAGCCTTGAGACTGTGAGAACATGTGGCTATATCAAACCGTAGCACCATGGGACCGAGCAAAGGCTATACTAAGCCTTGCAACACGGAAACATGTATTGAGACTTATGGAACAATTATGCTATGCCAAGCATTGGACGGTGGGACAGTGCATGCTTTACCATCATTTATGCCATGCGACGCCTATGGCTATACTAAGTCCATAGCCTTGTGGCAACATAAACCAACTTTTCCTTCTCCCAAGCCACGAAACGAAGGATCGAGTGTCAATTTGAAAGCAAACCTTGCATAATTCTAAGTCGACCGTAGGACCTTTCTATATTCAAACTCAGTTTGACTCAAGGTGGGATTATTCCCTTAGCATGTGAATTCATCTCTTTTATTATCAAGCCTACTTGTGCATTTGAAAACTTTCGTTTTATTAATATGAAGGCCAAGTTGAGGCAAGTTCACCGAAGCCACCCACCTGTGTGAGGAGTTGCCTCGACCGAGCAGGACTTCGAGCAGGCCGTTGCATGGCTAAGTCTGAGCACCGTTGGCGTTTTGATTCCTCCGGTTGAACTGAACGAGACGAGGCATTACATGCATGGATCAATGGCATCAAATAAAATCCTAAATTGCTAGAATATCAATTTAATAGATGATCACAAATATTAAAACTGAAAATTTTAGGGTTTCCTAAGTTATAAATTATTAAAGAAGAAGGAGAAGTCACGAAGACTATCATACCATATGTAGAAGATCTAGGTCTCGAAGGTACAACGAACCTTTGATGCGTGTTTGAACAATAGTTCTCCCACTACCACTTTCCTCACGATCGTGAAGGGTCCTACAAGAGGAGCATCCTTAATCTCTATACCGCAAATGAAACTTCAACTTAGGAAGGAGAACATAAAGGGGATGGAGGAAGAGTAGTAGTTATGTGACTATGAGTAGGGTTAGAATTTCTCCACATAAAAAACTCCCTTTATATATAGGTCTTAAGGTTTCTAAATTTTATGAATCTAGACAAGTTCCCATGGATGCACCCCTACAAGTATACTCTAATCTAACTAGAGTTTGGCCCTATATGAGCCGGCTGACATAGGCTAGACGGACCTGCTGGTCTAGTCTATATGCCAAGTCCAAATCATAATCTAATCACATTATTGTAGGTTTGAAATATATTGGGTCTAAGGTCTCATTTGGTTCACTTATTTAATAAATCAGGAAAAGAATCTTGTTCCATTCCTTTGTTTGGTAACCACAAACTTGAAAAGTATTTTCTAACATAGGGAAAAATGAAAAAAAAAAAAAAAATTGCTTCCTCTCGGAACCCATGTGATTCATTTATCCTCCTTTTCTAACATTTATTACCAAAAAATTTGACAAAATAGCCTTGATTTATTGCCTAATTTAGAAATTAACTATTCTTATTATGTTGACTATCATTATGTTGACATTGGATATTATTAATATATTGATATTTTCTTTTTTCCTTTTGTATACCAACCAACCGTTGAGGGAGAAGTAATATTTTTCTTGTTTTACCAAATACAGCAAAGAAAATCTGAAATTAATCGTACTTTTTGACCCCATAGAAAATACAAGAGAAATGACTCATCTTTGGACCAAACTATACCCAAAAGGAGCACAGGTCCGTTCGGGTCGGGTACGGGTTACAGACCAAGTAGATCCGTTTTCTCCATGATGGATCCTCTCTCCTCCGTTTGGCCCTGTTTCCATTTCCTCTCACAAATTAAGGAAGGGGGAGATGAGAAGTAGAAGAAAGGAAATGGGAGGAATTAGTAGAAGGAATCTGCTCACTGGCTTCGCCCTTGCTCTCTTCCTCGGAACGGCAGTCTATTTCCGCATATGGTCCATGGACCCCTCTTTCACTACCGACGCCAGAGAAAGAGAGATCCTCAGGTCCCCATCTCAATTTCTTCTTCCTTTTTTTTTTCTCCTTACTCCGTAAACTTTAATTTTGTTAACTCTAAATGAGATTTGTGTACAATTTAGGATAGGGTCCGACTATACGCACCCCACCTATTTCTAAGTTGACCCCAACTTTTCTAAGTAACTTAAGTTGTATTGTTAAATGACTGATTTATCTTTTTTCTATTTCTAACTCTACACCCCAACCTATCTTCCTCAAACCCAAAAACCCTAGAAGACATTATTTGAAGCTTAAAGAAATTACAATGGAGGGCCAAAGTAATGATAGAAGATCTCCCTACTAATGTTTTTGTTTCGAGTAGCGATTGGGCTGTTTCGATTTTGAAAAAAAACAAAATTCGCGAACTGTTCGACCTGAACGAGTCGGACAAATTCGTACTGTTCGACATACACAGGTCGAACATATTAAAAGTGTTCGACATACACAGATCGAACGTACAAATCCATACTGTTCGACCTGTGATGGTCGAACAAATACAAACTGTTCGGCAGGATGTTGTCGAACAGAGTAGGAAAGTTCGACTGTCGTGAGCCGAACAGTTTGACATCCGTCCGACAAACCAGGGTCGAACAGTGCCAATGGAAACCCTAAAAAATTTTGCGTTTTCGTTCAAAATTTTAGGGTCGTACAAATGGGAGAGTTCGGTTCGAAAATGGGGTGGAGGAGGAGGAGAGTTTTAGGGTTAGGTTGGGATGGGTTTGAATATGTGTTTGGGGTAGACTTAGAAATAATTGAATGATATGATGGATTGGGGTGGGATTATGTTTCATTTGGGTTAGGGGCATTTCTGTCCAGAATTGGGGTAGACTTAGAAATTTGTCCAGTCTAGTTTTCTATTAGTGGGGTAAACTTAGAAATTGGGGTCAACTTAGAAATAGGTGGGGTGCGTATAGTCGGACCCTTTAGGATATCCTTTGATATTGGAACTGGGATCCACTGCTAGCATTATTTTCCCTTAGATTTGTCCCAACGCGAATGCACCACGGATCTAGATATCAAAATGCTGCTAAGGATATGGTGGTAGGTATGGTCACTTAGAAACCTTTTCAAGAAGATCCTTGATTTGTCTCATGATACATAAGGAAGGTCTTAGAGCATCAATAGCTCCTAGATAACTAGATACGAGTCGGACACGTCCGGCCTATATTGTGGATAAAATGGTAGTGAGCTGTCTAAACCTCAGGAAAATCATCAAAGTCCAATAATCAATCGAAACTCATCACAGCTACTGTGCACGTGCCCAAGTACAAATCAACACACACCACCACATTCCACTGTCTTTTATTACACCTTTTACAATGGATATCTGGAGACAAATCCGGAGAAAAGTAAAGGCAACCTCAATATGTATAGTCATCCCACTCAACCCTCACAATACAACATCAAATCGACTATCAAAATCAATAAAGGTAAATGAATAAATCTCGGAAGCAGTCCCTAGGTCCCGGTTCACATCCTCTCCAGCCTCCACTATGTCATCCCAATTTCTAGATTCTAGATTCAGAAGGTAGTGGCCTATTTTTCAGAACAGTAAGATTCAATTAGAGTCTCTTGAGGGTCTCGTCCCAGCCATAGGAGCTATAGCTTGGGCCTCAGAATTTTTACATTCAAAATGTAGGAACTCATTTTGTAGAATAGTAAGACATAATTTGGAGCCCAAATTTCTAGATTTTAGATTTTATATTATTTTTTGAAAAAGAAAAAGGACGACACATGGGTCTATATCCATTCATCTCATTTGAGTCTCGAATTTTATTTGTTTACTATTCTCATGCAACCCATTCTATATTTTTTTATTACAAATTTTTGCCTCAAGATGCATTTTTGAGCTCCATCTACTATTGATGCTCTTAGAACAGTTTGTGATGTACTCTATTGCGTAATTCCCGCAGACCCTACATAATAAGAGCATCAATAGTAAGGTTCATTACAATTTCTAGATTCTAGATTCATAATGTAGGAGCTCTTTTTATAGAATAGTAAGGTTCAAATGGAGTCCCATGATAGTTCCGTCCCATCCACAAGCAATGTATCCTGGGCCTCAGAATTTCTACATTCAGAATGTCGGAACTCATTTTGTAGAATAGTAGGGCTCAATTTGGAGCCACAATTTCTAGATTCTAGATTTTATATTATTTTTTTTGAAAAATAAAGAAGGATGACACATGGGTCTATATCCATTTATTTCATTTGGGTCTCGAATTTTATTTGTTTACTATTCTCATACAAACCAACCCATTCTATATTTATTTTTTATTACAAATTTGGGCCTCAAGATCCATTTTTGTGCTTCATCTATTATTGATGCTCTTAGAACAGTTTGTGATGTACTCTTTTGTGTAATTCCCTCATACCCTACATAATAAGAGCATCAATAGTAAGGTTCATTACGATTTCTAGATTCTAGATTTAGAATGTAGAAGCTCATTTTCTAGAATACTAAGGTTCAATTGGAGTAACATGATGGTCTCGTCCTAGCCGCAAGAGTTGTAGCCTGGGTCAGAATTTCTACATTCAGAATGTAGGAACTCATTTTGTAGAATGGTGAGGCTCAATTTGGAGCCCCAATTTCTAGATTCTAGATTTTATATTATTTTTTGAAAAAGAAAGATGGATGGCAAGCCTGAAGATTTTTTTTTTCTATTCTCATACAAACTCAACCTATTCTACATTTGTTTTTTTTACAAACTTGGGCCTCAAGATGCATTCTTGAGCTCCATCTACTATGTCAGCACCATCATGGAGTGTGCTAGACCGCGACATATATTTTGGTGCAGGACTAGTCTGTCTGTCACTACATGTCTAGACATGCTTGATAGGATAATAGATTCCAACAAGGTTGGCGATCTCGACAAGCCTATGCTTGCATATGAACATGTCTTTTTTGCTGCTTGGCGTGGCCATCGCTTGTATTAGCAAAAATGACAGACACATAGCAGCCTCGGTGATAGCGTATGAGGTGGTCAAGTTGGGGGGTCTCCTTTAGCACTCTTAGGTTAGGTGGCTCGATGTGCGTCAGAGTGTGTTGTACTCTGCACACAACATGTCAGCAAAAAAGTTTGTGAAAGACCCCAAATATCATGGAAGATAGAAGAACATTTTCATCAGGAGATAAGAGGTAGAGAGTTGTTTGGAGTAAATTCTCTTAGATGAGATGGTCATGATTAAGATAGTCACAAACTGTCTTATCAAGGGGTGCTATTATCAATGGTATTCTTGAGCAGCATTTTTTTGTGACACATACTTGATCTTTGGACAGCCCTTGGCCCTGTACTCATTTTATCAATGGACATCCTTTTCTATGAGACATTTTATAGATTGTGCCTCATATATATCATTGTTTATTTGCACAATTTTGCACCAATATTGGGTGTTGATGTATATTAGGGTATATCTGGGTGCATGATGTTGTAGAAGTTTGCCACAAATGATAATATCAGCTCACTCATATGAGCGATCGTCTTCAAACTCTTGTAAGCAAGAGTGAGACTGACTTTCTTTGTGTTGTGATGGTAATAGCGGTAATGCACTGACAATGGTGATAGTAGGAGAGCTTTAAGAGTCATCATGTTTAGCCAGGATGAGCTTGTGTTTCGAAATGGTAATTGGTTCACTCCGACCGATAGATTAGAAGTGTCCCCACCTTCTACTATTGACTATTGAGAAAGCCAGATGTGAAACCTTACCAATTTGTTATCTATGGTCATGTGACGCAAGGTGTTCATGCTGAGTGCTTATCAATAGTGATTGGGTTTGGATTCACAATGTGCATATTTGCATAGAGATAAACATAAACTATTTGTAAAGTCTCTCAATTGTGGCATGTCTGCGATGTCACCATATTACATGACTTGAGCCAGTCAGTTGAGCAACAGATTTGGGTAGCTAGGAGAGAATCCCTACTTGTTGTTTGAGCTCCATGGCTCGAAATAGCTAGTCACCTATGTGGTGACTGACAAAGGTAACCTTAGACACATACAACTGTGTAAGGGTGCTTAGAGTTGACACCTACTACTTTAACATGCTAACTTAGCAAAATGATACCAAATATCACATAAAGCATAGTTTGCATTATCAGCCGATACCAATAAGATACAGCCAATATCGATACGGTTTGGCATGTCCCGATCCGATACCGACCGCTATCGATACTGACTGATACCGATGATTGGGAAACCTTACCAATTTGTTACCTATGGTCATGTGACGCAAGGTGTTCATGCTGACTGCTTATCGATAGTGATTGGGTTAGGATTCACAATGTGCATATTTGCATAGAGATGAACATAAACTATTTGTAAAGTCTCTCCATTGTGGCATGTCTGCGATGTCACCATATTACATGACTTGGGCGATAGTCAGTTGAGCAACAGACTTGGGTAGCTAGGCGCGAATCCCTACTTGTTGTTTGAGCTCCATGGCTTGAAATAGTTAGTCACCTATGTGGTGACTGACAAAGGTAACCTTAGACACATACAGCTGTGTAAGGGTGCTTAGAGTTGACACCTACTACTTCAACATGCTAACTTAGCAAAATGATACCAAATACCGCATAAAGCATAGTTTGCATTATCAACCGATACCAATAAGATACAACCGATATCGATACGGTTTGGCATGTCCCGATCCGATACCGACCGCTATCAATAGTGATCAATACCGATGTTTGGGATATCTTTTCCAATCAATTCAGTAGAAAAAAATGAACAAAAAGGATCAATCAACAAGGGTGTAAAACCATAGTAATATTTTAAAAGCATATAAATGAAAAAAAAAACTTATTTATCACAAGTAAACCAACCAGGAATGGTAACTATTAAATTTCAAAACTTGTAAGAAACAATACAAAATAATTAAAATTATGCCTAAATGTACAAAAAAAAATTCTAAAATGAAATATTTTTATTAATACTATTTGCTCTCTGATACCCAAAAATCCGATACTTCGAAGTTCGAACCGAAACTGCGATCCCGATACTTATAGGACATGATTGATACCAATTCTGATGCTGTGATCCTTGCATAAAGGTGCATGGTTGTGAAGGGGTTAATGACAAAAGGAACTACATAGGGTAGGAGGAAGATTGTTCGATGTTTCTTATGTTAAGTGATATTTTATCATGCTATTGTGAGACCTAGGTATTTTTTTTTTTTTTTTTTTTCTTTTTTTTTTCTTTTTTTCCTTTTTTCTTTTTTCTTTTTTCTTTTTTTTCTTTTTTCTTTTTTTTTTCTTTTTTTCTTTTTTTTTCTTTTCTTTTTCTTTTTTTTCTTTCTTCTTTTCTTTTCTTCTTCTTTTTCTCTTCTTTTTCCTTTTTTTCTTTTCTTCTTTTTCTTTTTTTCTTTTTTTCTTTTTCTCTTTTCTTCTTTTTCTTCTTTTTCTTTTTTCTTTTTTCTTCTTTTTTTCTTTTTCTTCTTTTTCTTTTCTTCTTTTTCTTTTTCTTTTTCTTTTTCTTTTTTCTTCTTTTTTCTTTTTCCTTTTTTCTTTTCTTTTTCTTTTCTTTTCTTTTTCTTTTCTTTTCTTTTTTTCTTTTTTTTTCTTTTTCTTTTTTCCTTTTTTCTTTCTTTTTCTTTTTCTTCTTTTCTTTTCTTTTCTTTTTTCTTCTTCTCTTTTTCCTTTTCTTTTCTTTTCTTTTCTTTTTTCTTTTTCTTCAAGTATGTCTTTCCTTGCGGGGTTAAGAGATATCGAATAACATATTGCTACTAACAGATATAGGTACATGAGTTCCTTCTAATGACTGTGTTGATAAAGGTTCTCTACTATGGTTCATAGTGGGATTTGGTATGGAGTATAGGTGTAGGTACTCAGTCGCAAACACACAAGTACATAGGACTCTTGGCATAGTTTTAAAAGGCGAAAGGCGCACCAAGGCGCAAAGGTTTCTGAAGCCTGAGGCACGAGGCGCAAGGCTCAAGGCGCGCCTTTTGAAAGCTAGGCGCATTTTTTTCTTTATATGTAAAAAATATCTACATTTAAAAACTTAGCTACATAGAAGTCTAAATTCCTTGAAAATATTACTAATTATAGGCACAAAATTATTCTTTATATATATATATATATATATATATATATATATATATATATATATATATATATAAATCTAAAAGCCCATTAGATATAAATAACCCAAACTATATACATATAATATACAAACCACACATATATAAGCCTTTAAATATAGAAGTACATTCTAATTAGAAAACAATCTAAAACCCGCAATAATATTAATGACAATAATTTCTATACTTTCCAATACGGCCCATAAACTATATAACATGTATATAGAAGGTTGGAATATATATATATATATATATATATATATATATATATATATATATTTATTTTTTTATTATTTTTTTTAAATATATATATATATATATATATATATATATATATATATATATATATATATATATATATATATATTAAAGTAACTTTACGCCTAGGCGCGCCTTGTTGAGCGCCTGGAGCATGCGCCTTTCTATACTAGGCGCGCGCTTTTTTAAGGTGGTGCGCCTAGCTTGTTCCTAGGCGCTGTCCCTGCGCCTCGCTGCGCCTTGCACTTTTTAATTCAATGACTCTTGGGTTGAGAGGAAATTTTGGAGATAGTCTATAGTAGGCACCCACTATGGACAAGCGAGAGTATGTTAGAACTTAGAGTTGGACCCACAGAATCGGGTTCGCGTAGGGAGCGCCCTTGTGGCTGCACCTTGCGGTCTACCTTAAATCAATTTAAGGATATGATAAATCCCAACAAGTTGTTGGGGATAAGTTTGAACCTAATCTATATGGTTATAAGGATAAAATAAGATCTTGATGATCTCCTCTCTCTCCTATACGTAGGAAAGGAAACCCCATCGGAACTACATACTCTCCTCCACTTCTATGCTCGACAGAAAAAGAGATCAACGTCGTAGCTCTTTTCTACTGTTGAATATGTTCGAGGAGCGGAACATTCCAATAGTGGGATGAGACACTTAACCGATCAATTCAACCGGAAATAAGGTACTATCAGTCTATTGCTATATTACTTGTTCCCTATACACATATACTACTTTGAGATATTGTCAATATTCAATATCGGGTTCATATTGGTTTCGATTTTGAGATATTGCCGTCGTTATATTGAAATATCATATATCAGTAAATATTATATAATATATTATGTATACTAAATGTCCTATGAAATTCAAATTTCTAGATGTTTTCATGTCTTAAAAGGCTAAAACTAAGTAACTAACATAAAACATCTAACATAGCATCATAACATGGTACCAACTAACAATTATAGAAATACAAGTAGAAATGAAAAATTAGTAATATTTATGATATCATATCAATATAAAAACCTACTCGAGAGAGACTTTCTCATGACTCCACAACTTTGATTTCTCGCAGCTCGACAGAGAGTGAGAGTTAGGTTTAGGACTTTTAGGTTTAAGTTTGGTTAACAGGTAGTACATAACCTGACCTAAGCCAACCCACAATTACATATTAACCTCTAATATCCGATATTTTAATATATCGGGAGATATCGATTGTGATACCCCGCTTCCAGACTACGACTAGTCGGATATGTTACAAGCGCCCATGCTATCCAACCTACATATACATGGTATTCGTACTTGCGATGGTCGCCTCTTAAATAGGTCAAGGAACCAGATAACTAAGGTAATACAGACAATTCTGTCTTATCCACACAAGATTCTCAGAAACAAGATTCTACTTATATAACTTAAAGATATTTAGATAGGTCTGGACATCCCACTAACATACCCTACCCATAGATACAAATGTACATGATACAGTACCAAAAGCCATCTGATAAAAAAGAGTACATTCAGACTATAACACACAGACATCTGAATAAAAAAGGAGTACATTCAGACTATAACACACAGAACACATTAACAGTTACAAGCTCTGTTGTTGATCCTTGCCTTCCTCCATATCATGCAAGGGCAGATACTCTTCAGTGTCTCCTTCGTACCTGGGCACCGGAAGGTTTGGAAACAGACTAACAAGCTCTCAAATGAACTTGGGAGTCAAGGAGAAGCTGTGAGCAAATAACTGTAGATATGTGCGTACAATTATGATATTAAACGTAAATAATAGTATTAGATAATATGCAGCAGTAAGCACATTTGAAAGTAGATCCATATGAATGCAATTTAGTCTTCTAGTTTACAATTTCTACTTCTTGACAATAATTCTATATACCTGGGATCAGGAGACATGGCGATCCTTTATTCTAATCCTATTATAATCCGACACATAGGACTCGATCGCAAGTTGCATCATAACATGACGGTATCAATGCCCGACGTACTCCCGTAGGGTGCCTTTGGATCATGTTTTAAAGTATCGGCCGATGCCGATACGGTTTGGCATGTCCCGATCCGATACCGACCGATACCCGATACTTACCGATACCAACATTGAGGGTCTCTTTTCCGGTCAATTCGGCAAAGAAAATTAAACGAAAAAGACAAATCATCAAGGGTTTAAGGCATAATAAGATTGTAAAAACATGTAAAATAAGAAAATCAATCTATTATATGTAAACCAATCGCTAAGGGTGATTATAATGTTATTTAATTTCAAAAGTACTACGAAATAACACTAAAAATACTTAAATTATGCCTAAATGTATAAAATATATGTTTTTATATGTAAATAATTTATTAATAATTATTTTTTTCCGATACCAAAAAATCCGATACTCCGATCCGAAACCGCCGATACTACCAATATCGCCGATACCAATACTCGTAGGAATAGTCCGATACCGATTCCGATACCGATACCGATACTGTGAACCTTGCTTTGGATAGGACAATGTAATTAATCGGCGTAGAGCCTTCGGACAGTATAATTACTCGATTTACCCCGGTAGAGAGCCTTCGGATAATATAATTACTCGATGTACCCGGTGGAGAGCCTCTTGAGTGATTAGTAATACAAAGCGATATTACCTATGTCAGAACTATTCACAAGTTCTCAAATACTCTAGCCAGTGTAAGAAACCAAGTAAATCAAACAAGTATTAACTCTTAGAGATCCTGGTATTGGTGAAAGTGAATCCCATATCCGATAGGTAAAGTCACATTTTTTTTTTTTTGCATTCGGAAGAGATAATTTCATTGCATCGAGGCTATAATAGAATAGAGTCTCGGTTTATTATATGAATTTATGAAGGAATTCCGTAATTAAAAAGGAGCCTAATACATGGTATTAAAATCGTTGGGACAAGACATAATCTATATGGTGACACAAGACTGAGAGTAACTAATAGGAACATAGGGGATCTAATCTAATAACCATCAAAACGGATGTATCATCCACAGCTACATGGGATTAACTTAACAAAGAGCCTAATACATGGTATCAAAAATCGTTGTGACAAGACGTAATCTATATGATGACACAAGACTGAGAGTAACTAATAGGAACATAGGGGTCTAATCTAATAACCATCAAAAGTGGATGTATAATCCACAGCTACATGGGATTAACTTAACAAATATTTCGGTAGTTGTACATGCTGCAGTTCAAATTAGTGCCAATAGAAGAGGATAGTTAGGAATAAAAGATGAAATTTGACACCAAGATAGATTCTATCTTGTTGAAATTAAGGAACCAAGTAACAAGACTATATTCAATTCAAGGATACTAATTGACAACATGCGTCAAATATAGGAAAGCAATAAAGTATGAATTCAAGTTTGAAATATATTAAGCCAAAGGAACGTAATACACATCCATACATTGGGCATGAAAAGTTTTCAAATAATTGACACCAACGGAATGCATGGAGAATTTACAAAATATGAATAAGTAATGGAATACCATCATTAATAGGACATGAGAAGAGAACAGAACAAACGTCACGGACTGTCGCATCAAATAATCCAACAAATGAGTTTATTCATCAAGTTTATTTGCGAAGAAAGGAACCCAGCTGATAATATGATGGATTAACTAAATCTAAGCCAAAGAAACTCATGCAAAAGTGAATATTAAAAGCTTACAATCACAACAATAAGTGGGTTGTATAACTTATAGAGATCCAATGACTAGTCACAAATAAGTCAGTTTTTGAAATAAATGAGCAAGAGCTCCCATTCAAAAAAAGCTCATGAAGTGAAATAATTTAAGAATCATGGAGTGAAATAATTAAAATTTTAGAGATCCAAAGAATGTTGATTCCTCACCCAACTGAAATAATTAAAATTTAAGAAACTACGGAGTTCATGCCAAGACTTATATCGAAATTATTAAAAGCTTAAGTTGCTGAAGTGAAATAATTTAAGTCAGTTTTTGAAATAAATGAGCAAGAGGTCCCATTTAAAAACAAGCTCATGAAGTGAAATAATTTAAGAAAACAAGCTCATGGAGTGCAATAATTAAAATTTTAGAGATACAAAAAATGTTGATTCCTCACCCAACTGAAATAATTAAAATTTAAGAAACTACGAAGTTCATGCCAAGACTTATATCGAAAATATTAAAAACTTAAGTTGCTAAATCGGTCATAGATGCTTGCTGCGAATGTTCCAGTTCCTTGTTGACACCGCCACAAACCCCTTAACTCCGAAATTGTCGTCGACGACGTCGTCGTCCTGCTTCCTATCCATCATGGGTTACGAACAATGGTGTACCGTCCTGCAACCTACGTGTGTTCGAATCAAAATGCCTCAATATCATCTCTTTATTCATATAATATAAGAGCTTGAAGAAGTATTTCATTCCTTTATGAGGAAGCTTAGGAAAGAATATTACAGTTCAATAATATATATATATATATATATATATATATATATATATATATATAGAATCCACCACCGGACAGTTGACCGTCTAACCCAATTCAATAATATATATAGGTATAGAATTCATCGATCTAATTCACAATGACAATGTAAATTCTTAACCCATCAATTATCACCATACATTTTAGAAAATTCAAAGAAAATAATTTACAAGAAGTTGGGAATGAGAAATAAGGGAAGCGAGCTTGCCTGAAAATAACGACGACGACTTAGACAAAATTGGTGATTGGACTTGCATTCTCGGAGACTCGAACTTCTCTCCACTCCAACTATTTCTACTGCCTTGCTGTTTTTTTTGTTATTGTTGCTTTGTTTTGACAGAGAACCATCACCACAGCCTCCATGGACGACCACCGTCTCCACCACAAGCCACCACCACCTTCTCCTCACCTCTCTCTCTCTCACACACAGATCTCTCTTGGATCTCACTGAACAGGGAAAGAAGACGATGAAGAGAAAGAGAAGTAGAGAGTGGGGAGGAGTTTTGTGGGATTTTATTCGGTGGGGAGATGGGAGTAGGAAAGTATAGCAAAGGAAAATTTTGAGGTGGCATTGGATAAGGGATTAGTTGCCACCTATTTATATACTTCATTGTCAAAGAATCAGAAGGGAAGTAGGATGATATGGTTTGGCTTAGAATTTTTTTCTTTTTGTGTTGGGTTTGGTTGATGACCTTAAAGTAAAAAAAAATAGATAGTAGAGAAAGAAATGAAATATGGATTAAGCTGCTTTAGGATTATAATTGGGTTAGGAATAAAATTAAGACTAATTTAATAATAATAAGGTATCGGTCGATTACTGATTCATACACAGTTGTTCTAATTCGTCTACGAACACGAAGGTACGACTGCATTATATTTTATCATACATAAAATATTATTAAAATAATAACCAAGATACATATTTTTAGTCATGACTCGTGACTATTTATACCGACTGATATATTGTTGGTCGATATATCGAATTTTTACTGATATATTGGCCTAATTTTTCTCAAAACGATATATATATATATATATATATATATATATATATATATATATATATATATAATCCGCGCTCGTAGTGCAAGTGGCACGAGGGGGGGCGGTGGGGGCGCTCTCGGCAGGGAGACCCGTGATCGAGCCCCCCTCCACACCAACCCGGCTGGGTGGCAATGGCTACGGGATTGTGTGGGGATGTCCGGATACCGAAGAAAAAAAAAAATATATATATATATATATATGGCTGATATATGTTGGGTTAGGCCTCAAATTGATATATCGGCTGATACCACCGACATCTATAAACCGGATAGGGTTGCTTGAACAAATAACCATGGTCTTTCGTGTCCATCTTCTTTAATCAAAATCAAATTACCTACAACCCTTGAATAATTATAGGCCAGTAGAATCTCCCTTTGTGTGACTAACAATTTGGTTCTAAATTTGTCCTTTATAGCTTCCTGATGTAGTCTTGTTCCTCATTCTTCTTTATCTTGGAAATAATACCTTTGAGATTCATCAAAGCTTAGTCCATCACTTTCCCATCATGATAAAGTTCAATTAAACTGTAGAGCTACTGAAGAACAAGTAATGCCATAGTTTTCTATGTTTCCTATGGATCTGTCCTGTTTCTGCATGCAAGCCGAAAGTTATATTTATTTACTGGTCTTACATCTACTAAACAGTAAAAAAGAGAGTTCAAAAGTATGATCTCATTAACCAAATATTTTATTGTCATAAAAGATTACATGTTATCAAATAAACAATTGAAGCAAGCAGACCATATTGCGCATGTTATCATTAGTATGAATTGATTCAAAAAGAGAGTTCAAAAGTATGATCTCATTAACCAAATATTTTATTGTCATAAAAGATTACATGTTATCAAATAAACAATTGAAGCAAGCAGACCATATTGCGCATGTTATCATTAGTATGAATTGATTCAAATGATTATTTGCTTGTCAACACCAGCCCTTGCATTAAACGCACGGGGTTGTTGCTAGTTAGGTCAAAAGCAATGGGGACAATTATCTCTAGCCAGCCTACGGTTGTGGTACTTATTCTATGTTTTTTTACTGTGTCTAAATTGCATCTTTTTTTATACTTCTTCAACTTGAGTCTTGAATTCACATTTTTGCATTAATTTTAATTATAACTAATTAAAGCCAGGCCCTTTTGATGTTAGCATTAATACCTTAGAATTTGTGTCAGTTATGATTCATCTTATTTCTCCGTGTAGCTATACCGTAGTGGTAAATCAAAGTCTCTCTGAAAGTCTATGTTTTTTGGATTAATTCAAATAAGAAAATTTATTTGCGTGGTTGATAATACATTGTGCGGGCCTATTCTTTGTGACTATTCTACTTTACATTTATTTACTGCAGAAGAGAGTTTGAACGTGCCAATATGGATGCCATGGATGAATCCGCCGAATGGAGAATGAAATATGATGGAGAGGTGGATAGAACTAGGCAATGTCAGGAGGAATTATTGAAGGTATTTGTTTCTGTTTATCCTATTGCTAAAAACATGTAAACTTTATCACTAATTTGTTCTTGGTGATGACGCGGACCTCTCCAAAGTCATTGTATAAGTCCAAGCAGACTGAATAATCCACAAGAAGAAACAAAGATTGCAATTTGCAATTTTTTGTTGCAACATGATAACAAGTATTTTACTTGAGTCTTTATAGGAGTATAGAAGTGATAGATTCATGGAGAAGATGGAAATAATCCTATTTCATTATTAACAGTTTCATCTTAGCCTTTAGTTAAAAGCAGAAATATTTGACGCATCAAAGTAACTGTTATTTTTCTCCAAATACAACCATGATTTTTGCTAAACTGGAACAACTCCAATTTGTATAATGGATTTTGCAATTTCAGAACTAAACCTCAACATGAGACTTCAGTTGATTATTATTGTGGTACCTTTATTGCCTAGCTAGTGCCACTAACTAGTTAACTACATCCCACTTCCCATATTCCTATTCATGGTGCACTACTGATCCGAATAATCAGCGGTAGCAGCTGGGCATACATAAAGAATTGTATAAGACTCGACTGTATTAACAAAAAGGTTCGAAGAGACTTTTAATTTACTTACACCAAGTAACGTGAAGGATTATTCTTTAATTCTGTGAATAAATCTGGACCTTTTAGTCTCCTACAACAAAATTCTACCTTTGACTAATTCCACTCAGTTTTCCGTTAAACAACTAGCCTGCAAAATAATTTACAAATACACAGACTCGAGATTATTTTCATTAGTTAGTTCAAAATTGTCAGTCCATGTTTTCTTTAGTCTTGTTTGGTTGT
This sequence comes from Iris pallida, assembly GCA_029216955.1. Lineage (NCBI taxonomy): Eukaryota > Viridiplantae > Streptophyta > Magnoliopsida > Asparagales > Iridaceae > Iris > Iris pallida. The sequence continues at coordinate 13,435,823 of JANAVB010022800.1, forward strand.
TTTGTCTGTTTTGGAGACAAAACAACCTTAAATTTCTAAGTTAAGATTTTGGTTTATTTACGACTTTATCATGTAATATTCTTCCACTTTTTGTGTTTCTTTATTAGAAACTATTTTATGTCTTCTGGTTTTGCGAAAAAAGTTGGAGATTGCTGTTGAGGATAAGATGAGAGGGAATCATCTTAGGATAGATGCACCAGTTAGGAGCAATAGAATATCAGTCAAAGGAGCTGCAAAGAGTAGGCCAAAATGAACTTGGATTGAGGCCGCTACGAAAGATATGGCTTTTGTTAATGTTAAAGAACGCATGACCATTAACAGAACTATATGGAAGAAAAGGATTCATGTAGCAGACCCCAAAGTTTTGGAATAAAGGCCTTCTTGTTGTTGTAACTTGTATACCCGAATTCCGTCTCTTGTTTAAGCTTGCTCAACTGCAATATCAACAAATACAAGCCTGAAGATTATTGTGATTTACTAATTATTTGAGCCGGTTAGCAAGTCAATTTCAAGTTAAAGATTGCTTTCTTGAATAACAGGATATGCCATTTCTTATTTCCGTGGAGGGAGGATAAGGTAGCTTGCTCATCCACCTCACATCCATTGCTACTCTAACCACAGGGGTTGATTTAAATTCGAGTAGCGAATATTAAACTAGGCATTCCCCTCTTGAGAAGACGTGTCTGGCCTGTTAGGGCTGGATGAGTACCTAATGAAATGAATACTGTTAATCTAGAAATAAAATTAACCGATTTCACGGTTGAGGTAATAAAAGATCAACTAATGTACGAGTTGGATATTCTTTTTCGAGTTTATATAGGTGGATCTTTGGTTAGCATCTGCTTTAGCCTGCTAAATGTGCCTTTCGGGTTAGCAGGTCTATGGTTTGAGCCTTAGCTTTCCAAATACCCCATTGACGCCTCAGGAGCAGGTCGAATAGCAAAGCTTACGAAGGAATTTTTCGAAAGGATGAGCTGGTGGATTAACTTTTCATGTTGGGAATACTTAATCGGCTCTAGTTTGAGTACATGAATGTATTTCCCACAAAACCTTTTCATGCTCCAACTTCATCTAGATCTCTTCCTAGCAATCTAGCAATATAATGGGTTGCTGAACCCTAGTAGCATTAGTTTAAACTGTATGAGTGGTATGGTAGGTCTTAATCGCCACATAAGTTTCTTTTGCTTCGTGACACCCATAGTGACCTTGAGCAGGAAATTGGTGCTAATGAATTGTGGTGGCGTCAAATCCCCAGATGCTTTTAAAGTGGTCATTTTTATCATTAAGTCTTCGTGACATGGAATTATACTCACGATATCCTATACTCTCTTGTGGATTTGATTACAAACTCTTGTTTTTGTCGGACCTAAAGATAAAGGAGATCATTTGTTATTAAATTCATGATTTGGATTTGGAGGATTTCCAAATCCAAATATTAAAGAATAATTATTATTTTCCTCCAAAATCCAACCAAATCCAAGTTTTGGATTTTGTCATACTTTCCATATCCAAATCCATCTCCAACCAAACATAGGATTCCATGGATTTGTCTCCAAATCCATAAAAATCCAAATCCCACCTCCAAATACGGTTTACCAAACGGGCCCTAACATGCATTTCCCACTAAATTCACCACACTTCACCACTACGATCCATCAAAAATGGATGTCTTGATACAACAACAATGCCTTTATCCCAAACTTTCGAGGCCAGATTCTCTAAAAAAAGACTTTCGAGGTTGGGGCAGTAGGTGCTAGTCATGTGCCATTATAAATGTTGAATATGATCAGTATAGTTACTCTGATGACTGATCAATCAAAAGTTGATGTAGATACGGGAAATATTCACATGCATCACATAGACAATAGATCTTGGATCTGATTCATTTCAACATATTTGATACATGAGTTTTGCAAGTTAAGGGATATTGGAGAGAGATTAGTATGTTGGTATTGGATATCTTGAACATGACTTCAATTTTGGAATCTAGTATTGAGAAAAACATACTATGGAATGTACCATTGGAAGAAACACTCGTCTTGAAGCATGTACAAGAAAAGCATATGACTTCATTTTTGGAATCTAGAAAGGGATCTTTCAATATGGTTGTTCGAAAGGCTACCGTTATAAGATATTTTATCAGAGAGAGATTTGGACATTGTCATGATTTCTTTCATGCTTGAATATTTGTCCATTTTAGTCTTGAGTTCCTTGTGTCTTCACACTATTACCAAAGCTTGTGCAACTTTTTCAATTGTGTGACACAAAGAAAATTGTATCTTCTTAGTTCTTTTGTCTAGACTCTTTTCTTGTCCAGGGAATCTTGGAGGTGCTCTTTGGCTGCATGAGCTTAAAGTGCATATCCAAAGGTAGGTCTACCTACCTTGCCAATTGGCCACCTAGGTTTTTTTTATTGTGTGCCCCTCTCATGCTCATATAGATACATCGGCTACGAATTTGGCACTAGCCTAGATGGTCGACGTCAGGTCGAACCATCGAAATCTGGTCATACAAACTTTCTCAAATCCTTTATGGATCCTGATCCCGATCCCGTTCTGATGGGAGAAGCCATGGATGATAATGATGGTGACATATGAAAGTTGAACCATTACTGGAAGCATATTGTATGAAAGTGAACCATTAGCGAGAGCATATTGTTTGTGGAGCCAACTTGGTCGGTCGTGACTGAGCCCTTTGCCTTGATTTGAGAAGGTTTTGGTGCAATGATGGCAACTATAGGTTTAATTAACCAGGCTCCGTCATTGTTCACTACTTTATACTTCCAAGCTTAATTCAACTTAAAAGTTAAAATGAATTGACCTTACCACTGCTTGCTTGGCTTGTTCAAGTCAAGCTCAAAATTGGTTTTGAGCTTGAAACATACAAAACCCATGCGAGCTGTTAATTAGTAGCTAAGCTGTTGACGCAGGCACTCAACTTTACAACCTACATAAACAAGCAGTTGTGCAGGGATATGAACATTTTGACACCTCTAGGCCCATTTTTACAACTGAAAGGAAGAATAGTAGAAACGGTAAGCTAAATGGAGACGCTCGAATATACTATCTTATAACATGTTCTTTTACCGTCTTATTGATCTTTTCTTACATAGTAACCTTCAGAAGATGCACTGACACTGAATATGAACTTGCTTACAGACAAAGGGCTTATTAACAAGTGCTAATGAGAGGCTGTCCTTCCTCCGAAAGGTATTATTATACGAACACAAGCATACATCCTCTGCCATATGCTCCTTCCCTTTTGATGTTTTTGTTCCTTGATGTTATATATAACTATCTTCCTCAGGAAAATATTGGCTTGCAGAAGCAAGTGGAAACTTTGACGCAGAGAGTTGCAGATAAGCAACAGAATTGCGATTGCGCTCAGAAACTAACCCAACACTGATGATGATGGATGAGTATGGTATGTAAAAGCTTTATACAGGTCACAGTCCTGCTAGGAGCCATTGTGTGAAGCTAGTAGTCGTGCATTTTCCTGTTGAAGCTGAGCACCCGTAGCGCCTATGTAAACTAGATGGTGGGATATCTTGTATATGCAATGATTTTCCACCCCTAATGATCAAATACTGTATAGAGAAATCAAAAAGAAGGTTGAGAGTTACTACATACTTCTTATGGCAGAAGCTGTGTATATTCGGAAATGTGGATGGAAATTTTAGTGATCTTATTTCTCTGGAATGAAATAATGATCTCACCACTTCACTGTTTCATCTCATTTGTGTATTATTATGAGGCGTCAATGGTTGGAAGACATTTACATGGCTAAGAAAAACATAGTATGTAATGCACCATTGCAGCCAGTGTTTAAAAAACCGGACCGGGCCAGCCGGTTGAACAACATGTGAACCAGTAATTTTTTCGGGCTGGTTTAATACCGATCCATTGTTTTTTTCCAAAAACCGGTTTCTTTTATGTAACTCGGTCGACCCGGCCGGCTAGACCACTGAACCGTCTGATCCGGTTGGGTTTTAAATTGGCATGAACCTGACTTTTTCAATTCAACTTTTTTTGGGGTTAACTTTTGACTTTTGGTTTGAACTTTACATGCAATAAAATTTTATATGTATGATTCTTGACTAATTTTAGCACAAGTAGTATATATGTAGTTGTGTACTATGTAACATATTCAAATAAAATTATAAGTCTATACAATTGGTTCAATCCAGATTAAATCACTGGTCCGGTTTTTAAAACATTGATTGCAGCTATGCACTGTGGTGCCATTGGGTTAAAGAAGGGTCAACTCCCTTGCCCAATTAATGTAGTCAAGGATTAAACAGTGTTAAAAAGAAAGAAAGGATATACCAGCAATTAGTAGAAAGTAATTGGCTGCTTAATTAGATTAATCGTGTGGCCAATTAATTAAATTTCCAAGTGGCTACGTTATTGTGATTAGTTTTCCGACTAATCTGATGATGAGTTTGTAATTAAACACTCATCTACCTGTACAGCAGAATATGTTTTCCCTTTACATATCTATACTATTATATAACAGAAAAAGTTCGGCTTCACTGTGATTTTTTTTCCCAAATATATTTCTGCATATATTTACTATTTTTGTTTTGACGGTGCATATGCTTACTAATTAAAATTGTTAATTAAGGTTAATAAGGAGAACTAGATAATTACAGAAGTTGTCCTTTGATATTCCTAAATAGTATACAAGTATAAAATAATCTTTTTTTGGGATGCTGGTATAAAATAATCTATACTACTATATAATGGAAAAAGTTCAGCTTCACCGTAAAACTTTTCTTCCCAAATATATCTTTGTATATGTTTACTAATTAAAATTAATAGAAGCATCTAGATAAGTACAGAACCTGTCCTTTGGTATTCCTAAATAATATGTAGGTATAACATAATCTATACTAGGAAAAGTTCAGCGTTATCGTGAAAGTTTTTTCTTTTTTCAAATATATTCTTTCATATGTTTACTAATTAAAATTGCTAATTAAAGTTAATAGGTGCTTACGGAGTCATCATTGGTATTCCTAAATAGTATACATGTATAAAATAATATACATAATAATAATACTAATATAATAATAAATTTAGAATATTAAGACGAGTGGTTCTTAGTCTTCCTAAATAGTCTTAATAAATATTAGAATAATAATTACTTGTGCATGTGCATTTATCTAGTAAATGTAAACCCTTTTTGCCCAAGATTAAAAAGGTCATCTAACTCAACATTCCAAATGACAAAATTAGGTCGGCTATAAGTCAGCTTATCTAAATGCAGTTAATTTTTTTTGTCCAAAATAGAGCATACCAACATCTCATTTTATTAACCGAAAGAAAGTTTAGAAAAATAGACGGAGGGAAAAGAAGTTTCCAAAAATTTAAGTCCCAATATATTCTGCTAGTCGGCTCCGATCAGCACAAGCTTCGAGATTGTCCAAAGAGACGAATTGTAGGACCCACACCACCGACCCCACCAGTAGCTAGAGCACACAGACACGAACAAGCATCCACTAGGACTGTTGATGATATAATGACATCACATAGAGTAGATGCAAGTAATAGTTAGTGTCCTCATGGATAGTTGAATTAGAAAATTGTGTTGGCGGAAACAATCTTTGCAGAAATAGCTTGAAAAATTTGGAGGTGTCAATACATTCCATTAGACCAAATGACGGAATCTGTGCATGAAAAACAAATTATTGGCCGTGTAAGAAAGTTTAGGGAAATAGGCGGGCGAAAAAGAAGTTTACAAAAAATTAAGCCCAGTACATTCCGCCAGTCGTGCTGGTGAAATCTTCGCCACTCCGTCTTGCTGAATTCAAGCGTCATTTAATTTTGAGTCGCGATGGTTTGCTGGCAATGGTGGGCTGCTATATAGTCATGACATTTGTCTGGTAGAATATGAACTTGCTAGAAATTTGCCAGATTGACTAACATAATCTTTGCATGCACATATTTCGTAGTCGGTCTGGGGGAAGGTATTGGCACTTCAAATTTTTTTGAACTCTTTCATATGCCTATTTCCGTAAAGTTTCTTTCTACCAATAATGCTTTTTGATTCTATAACTACCCATAAAGACACTAATTATTACTTGCATTTGCTCTATGTGGTGTCACCTTATCCTCAACGGTCATAGTGAATGCTTGTCCATGTCGTTGTGCTCTAACTACTGGTGGGGTCGGTGGTGCGTCTCTCTGGACAAACTCGGAGTTGGTGCTGATCAGAGTTGCAACGTAAGCGGAGTCTCAATTTTATAATTTCTTTGATCATGTCCGCTCCTGCCATAGTACCGACAAGTAGGGATCTCTAGAGTCTGGTATGGGGTTGCTCTCGGATGCTATTGTAGTATAAAACGTATCTCTGTGTAGGACCGTTGAGCACCTTTAGAGGAGGTGAATAGAGTGTGTGCGTTGCAGCGAAAGAAATATCTGAATTTAAAAATTATTTTATATGGCTAATCAAATACATGGAAGAGCAGATGAATATAGTATATAAATTGTAGTAAAAATAAAGAGTTAAGAAGAATCAAACTCAGTGACATAGCATTATATACTGGTATCCCTCGTGGAGGACTAGTCCAGTCTTGAGTACTCTTCATCGATGTTAATCCACTATGACAGAAGCTTTAACTGAGTGCTTGTAACTTTTACAACACCGTACTTGGGGACAAGTGCATGACCAACTTCAACAACACTGTGCTTGGCGACGAGTGTACGACCGACTCCTGAAGGCATTTGAAAACTGGAACGTTTTCTGAGATAGCCTCTGATATAACTCTTTGAACCAAAGTCTAAATTGAACTGAATTGATATTGGCTTGGCTAAGAGTAATATAGACTAAATATGAAAGTGTATAGCTCATAGAAAAAACACTTAAGGAATAGAGAGAAGAGAAAGTGAATGAGATGGGATGATTGTAAATGTAAAAGTTCTTCTCTATTCATAGTGTTTTTATGAACCGAATTCGGGTAGAGTTCGGACGGAGTTCGAATACAGAAATCTCGCATTCGAACGTTGGATACAGATATTCAGGAAGTTCAAAAATATTTTGAACAGTCTTGACCGAACTCGGGCAAAACTCGAGCCAAGTTCTGGCCGAGTTCTGTCAGGGTTCAAATAGAACAAAGTTGGGCCATTTGGATGGATTTTGGGCTATTTTGTTTGTTGACTTTGGATAGAAATTTTTGTGGACTTTGGATAGAAATTTTGGTGGATATGAATGTCGTATTTTCTAGACTGAAAATAGCTAAGCCAGTACCAATTCGATCATTCTTACATACTTTCCTAGACTCAAATAAAGATTAAAAATACATAAGAAATTGGAAAAATCAATAGCCCTTTGATGACGTCTTTTTTTTAGACATTTGAGCAAACTTGAAGATGCCCTATTCTTTGACGACAGTTGTCCAAAGATAAGCATATCTAAAAATTTGAATACCTTTAGGGGGCTTCGTCCCCGAACCCGTCCGCTGACTGGGTAGTGGAACCCCCGAGTGCGAGGCCCCGGATAGGTCGTTGGACGGTTCAAAAAATCTTTTTGTATAACGGCATTTTTGGTCCATCATTAATTCTTTATTGCATATGTTCTGGTTTGATCATGCTTACTTTTATTTGCAAGTACATGTTAGGCGAACAAAGCAATAGCAGTATGATAAATGCAATAAACAATAGGACAATGCTAAGTTTAAGTAGCAACATTATAGTGATTGCATGTTTGTTAGTGATATTATTATGTTAAACTTAAGCAATTAGTCATATTCAAGAATATGATATAATCATTGGGCTAACACTTTGGTCCTCCTGATGTTGGTTGAGCTGGCGCTTTTGTTGGGAAAGGACGTTGTTGGCGCTAAAAAATGACCAAGTTCTGATGCAATATTCAAATCTCTCATATCCTTCAACAAGTGTCACTAAGCGTTCGCGGGATGGCACAAAATTCCTCCTCTGTGGGAGTTCTATTGACCGATTAGTGGACGGGGGTTGAGGGGTTAGCACCCCTTATGGGGGTGCACAGGGGGAGGCCCCTCTTAGAATATTTTTTTTGCTGAAGAGAAGAAAAAAAGAAATCTTTCGCTAAATCAGACAAGAATATCCCCGCAGGAGCTTCCTTCCAGCGTTGAGGACTTTCCCGTAGAAGCTTCCTTCCAGCTGAAAAGGCTTCCTTGTGGGAGCTTCCTTCTAATATAAAGGACTTCCCAGCGAGAACTACCTTTTAGCATGAAGGGCTACCTCGTTGGAGCTTCCCTCCGGCATGAAGGGTTTTCATGATGGAGCTTCCTTCCAGCTTGAAGGACTTCTCCGTGGGAGCTGCCTTCCAGCATGAAGGTTATCCCCTTCAGAGCTGCCTTCTAGCATGAAGGCTATCCCTTGCGAGAGAAATTTTCCTACGGGACTCTAACAAGCGCATTTAATGTGCCATATGCATGAGAATTAGGACGACGACTAATAAATACGAGGGAATGCCTCATAAAATGTTGGACAATAGAAGAATTCGAGCCACCCCAGTAGCAGTTATCACTAACATGGTGTCAATGTGCAGCCAGTTGCTAGCCACGTTGCAGAGCATGCCTTAATCCCCATAGGAATGCATATAAATCATCGAATTGCAGCCACATGGAAGGATTTTCTTAATCCTCGAATGAACGTGGGCAGTCGTGGCTCAACACAAAGCCAAAAATTGTGGGGCAATGCTTCTTACGAGAAGTCATCTCTTGCGGGATAGTGCCTCCTATGGGAACTCAATAGTAACTGTTTTATTGGAGTTTTGGCTACAATAGCTTCATTTTTTGTGCATTCAAGGCAAAACTAGAATTTGCATGTCTATAATTTACCCAACCAATTCCTAAGCACTTGGTGTCTATTGCCTTGCATACTTAGTCTTCACCACAAAAATTCTGAGTTCCTTGGGTCTATTATATCCTCCTTATCTCTAGTAGATGTGCCATTGAAGAACACCAAAGTTGCTCTAAAGTAGAGTTCCTGAAGTTCATATCTACAAAGGAAAAAAAACTTCGTTGTCCTTGCACTTGAAGTCTGTCACTACCACATTTAGCTTGAGGGTATTTTGGTCATTTTGTTAATTTTAAATTTATTTTGATTTATTGGAGTGATGATTTTTATTTTTGACTTTTGACTAGTTGAGACTTTGGAGACTAACCTAGATGTTGACCCTAGCTATGGTGACTTGATTAGCATGGTGAGACCCTAGTCTAACTTAAGTCAACCCAAGATTAGTCCCTTAGAATCAAGTTTCAAATAGGAGGAATTAATGATTAGGTTCATGGCTTGTGACTTATGAAATTATTTCCACGACCATTGAAACTTGGCCCAATCCCACTAGACTAAGCCCTAATCCTATTTCCCATTCATTAGTGGCCGGCCACCTAGGGTTTCCCCTATAAAGTCTCTCTTCCTTTGGTTCTTGCCACTTTTGTATTGAATCAACACTTGGAAAAGGAAAGGTATGGCCATTCTTCCCCAATCCATAACTTTCCTATTTTAATTCCTTTTTGACTCTAGTTTCTTGCATTAGAGTCTAATACTCCTCTATTTCCTGATTATGGAGAGAAATCTCAGCTTTTGAACAATTTGAGGATTTGAGCTAGCAAGGAGGAGCACTCTATTTTGGGGCTTTTCTTGCCATTGGACACACTATAGGTAAACACACTAAATTGTGTTTTTATTATGATTTCTTTGCATCCTAGCCTAGATCTAGGTGTCCCCTAGCTGTGGTGTAAGTTTTGTGTCAAGTTGCATTGATTTCGTGTCCGTATCAGACACGTATCAACATCTAGTCCTAGGTGTTTGTGGAAATGTCTCAAAAGAATTTACTTTGTTATTTTTGAAAAGTGTTTAAATGAAATTGTTGTTTTATATATGTAGGTTAATTTCCCCCATGATTGAGTCCCATTTTGTGTCATGTCGTGTCAGCACAGGACACGAACTTGCCACTGCATAGGCGCGGGCAGTGTCCTGCTGCCCGGCCCTTCGTTCTCCTCACACAGGACACGAGGACACATGGGATATTAGGGAAATGTTGGGGCAATCACTGACACTATACTTCCAAAATTTGGGAGCATATGATAAATGACACGGGGAGATATCGTGCCCGTACTGGACACGTACTGAGCGCACACTGTCACAAAACACGCACTGACACGCGTTTCGTGTCCACTCTAAACCACGACTTGGACACGTCATGGTGTATCGACTGTGTAGCCCTATACATGGGCTACACGTGTGCATGACCACATGGCATGAGGTGTTGTGTGTCGTGTCCACGAACTCAGTGAACACGTGCACGAGAACTGTGCACTGTTTCAGTGCTAGTGTGTGTGGGACTATTTGGACACGTTTGTGTCCAGTTCTTGGACACTGGAACACACCCACGACACAATCACATGTAGCACTTCATTTATCAACCTATCAATTTAATTATTAAGTTGTTTCGAATTCGAATTTGGGAATTCCCCTATTTTCTGATACCAAAATTGATTAATTGATTTTTTAAGATTTTTAATGAATGTTAAACTGTTTTGATTGATTAATTGTGATGGTTAGTTCACCTATATGTGTATGAGTCTAACTTACAATGCTAGGGTTTATGTTAGCATGAGATTTTGAGTTTTCGAATTTGCATTGAACTGATAAACTGTTAGGTATACACTGTAACCTGAGAAATTATGAACTGTTGTAAGCCCCTGAATTTAGGGCTTATTTTTTTTTTAAAATTTTAATAATCAATTAATTAGAATATTATTATTTGATTATTATTTGATTTAATGCTCTTTACCGTGACTTGAAATTCTAGAGCATCAGGGATGCCAGTCTCTGGAAACTTCCTTCTTGGAGTTGTAGTAGGCGAGATTATCTTCATTTTGATATATCCTGTCCCACTTGAACTTGTTCCCTTGTATCCTTTTTGCTTCGCGCAAGTTCGGGTCAATATTAGACCATTTAATTATAATTGAATTCCCACTCTTTTCCTGATCATCATATGCGCGTTACCGTGACTTTTAATTTAGGAGCACCAGACCTGTCATTTTCTCGAACCAACTTGTCATGCCTGATCTACTCGAGACGCTCTTCACCCATGACCATTGTGTCCCACTCAGACACTCCATTTTGTGCTCCATTTCCTTCGTACAACTTTCGGTTCAATTTAGGCCAATTAATTATCTGCCGTAAAATCTGATTTAATTTCCCATTTAATTTTTGGGCCCGACATCAATCCAATCTAGTCGACCCCAAATATGGACATGACCCACACAAAGCCTACTATCCGCCCACCACTTGTGTCCCATTTATTTGAGCCCCCGCATGCTACTTATTTATCCGTGATCATAAATACCTATTTTTAATTTAATTATTGCACCTAGTCCATTTTGGCCCAGTCCGGCTCCACTGAACCCAACCCCAGCTCCATGTTGCCCTCCATCATGATTGTCCATATCCCAATGATATTTTTTTCTCTACCCTAAATATCTCTTTTTATGTAAACATCTAATTCTCTCATTGTATATATATACACACATATATATATATACATAATATATATACATATATATTATACACACTCTCTCCTTAAAACACAAACACTTCACCCTCTCCTCTCCCCACGTGAGCACACCCCCACTCCCTACTCACAGCCGACCTCTCCCCTCACTCTATTTTCTCTCTCTTCTCTCACTCTAATAATATCTATCCCTCTCTCTCTTTCTCTCTCTCTCTCTCTCTAAATATCTAATTATATAATATATATACACATATATATATTATATATAATATTTCTCTCACCTCACCCTCTCTCTCTCTCTCTCTCTCTCCTGTACACAAGTACAACCCCCTCCCCTCTTGTACGAGAACAACCCCCCCTCTCCCATTCTTTTCTTTCCTTCACTCATTCTTCTTCTTCACTTCTTCTTCTTCATTTTCACATTAACACCACCACCACCCTCACCATCAAACCACCATCACCATGGCCATCTCCTCCTCCTCCCAAGCTCATCCTCCCGTGCGCCACCACCTTGGCCGAGCTTAGCCCCGCCACCAGCCTCCTCCTCTTCTCCTCCTCTCCTCCAACACCATAGCAACCACCACCACCTCCATGAAAGCCATCGTCACCACTCCGCCACCTCCACCATTCTTCCTCATCTCCTCCGCCAACCGCCGCCGTGCGCCACACGTGGCCGGCAAGCCTTCCCTCGCAGCTCCGCGCGTCGCCGCAGCCGAACAGCAGCAGCTGCGAGCGCAGCATGCGCACAGCCGCACGCGCACCGGCAGGCCGCGCGGTGCAGCGCCGCCGTCGCCGGCCGTGGTCGCCGTGGCCGACCCCCCCTGGCCGGGCGACCCCCCCAGGCACCACCCTTTGGCGGCCAACGTCCTCCGGGACGCGCCGTCTAGACGATTTCAACGTTTTTCTCGGAGTTCCGTCGACGCCGCGCGCGGAGAGATTCCAGAATTCGTGCTCCGTCGCAGCAACTTCGCGTCGATTTTCTGGACAATCCAACCGTTGGATCGGCGATTTCTTCGCTCCGTCTCAATCTCGGTATATATCCCTTCACTCCCCTGAAATTTCACCCGTTAATTTCGTCGTTTGATACATCAAAACCGGCCACCAAGTTGACGTTTTAATTGAACTATTTTTTGACAGTTTCGCGACGCCAACTTCGCGGGTTCGTATCTTCTCCATCGCAGCTCCGTTTTGCGCGCCACTAGTTCCGGTGCACAGCTGGTATAACCCTCTTCCTGCCCCCTTTAGATTTCATTTCAGTTTGAGCTTGTTAGGTCGGTCGAATTCGACGCCAAAGTTGGCCGTTCGAATTCTTTAATTTGCACTAGTTAAATTCCATTTTTGAATCCGGGACTCCGGATTCGAATTCTGACACCACCAGTAGACTCGTGGCGTCGTTCTGGCCTGTTTTCATATAAAGTTTGTCTGATTTGGAGAACGTGGGCCCGGGCACGCATTTCGGTGCAAAACGGGTCCCACTTTCTGAGTCAACGGGACTTTTTGACGCCGGCTCATCGGAATCCAATTCCGGATATACCGTTGAGTTCGTATCGTCATTCTGGACTCGTTGACATATAATTTGCTGAGTTTTGAAGACATTTGCTCCGGCACGCATTTTCGTGCAAACCGGATTCCAAATGTCCGCGTCAACGGACCAATTTGAGATCGGGTCAACGGAATCCAATTTTGGACATACCGTTGGGTTCGTATCATCATTCTGGATTCGTGGACATATAATTTGCTAGGTTTTGTAGACTTCTATCCTGACACGTTTTTCGGTGCAAAGTGTGTCCAACGGCGGACATCATTTTGGCCCAAAATTACCGTTTTGCCCCTGTGTCCAAATTGGACTTTTGGACAGGCTATTCTAGCTGATTTGACCATTCTGGACACGTTGGTGATGTTAGTTTCATCATCCGACAACATCTGTAGATTTCTTCCCTTTTTGTGCCATCCTATTATATAATATTTTCTCCTTTTGGTTGTTTAGAGACCCGTCGATTTCAGTGATTTCTAAATCACTGAAATTCATAAGTTGACCTTGTAGATGGTTATAGAGACTAGCTTGACCATGGTGACTACTTTGACTAGACGTCGAAAGTAGAGTCAACAGTTGACCTAGGTTTTATCAGATTTGACCAACGTTGACTTTTGACCAAAGTCAACTGTAGGTCAACCATTGACCTAACCTAGATTAGACTTAGAGTTGACCGAAGTTGACCAGTTGACCAAAGTCAACTGTACGTCAACCTTGACCCAGTTTGTCTTAGTTTGACTTAGTTTGACCTAGATGTTAGTATGTCATTTGACCCTGATCAGCTCTTGTATTATTTCATCTTTAGGTCTGTGGCTTTACTCTGAACCCTGATTCATATTGACAGCAGGACCCCAGGCGAGTACATTCTCTGATAACTTATTCACAATTTATGATAATGTTATGATTCATGTACTTAGTGTGATATGCTTATTCCCGACACATGGTTCTCACGGATTGGTATTCTTGGATCCCGACGAGATGTCTCTCCTTCTTAGGTTGGGATGTATTGTGCAAGCACCCTTGTAGCTCTTGCTCGATATATGGTCACTGATTCTAGAGCAGGTTCGCGACCTTCTCATTAGAATCCCGTGCAGTGACGTGTCCTGTTTGGATCCATTCTACCAGTTGGGGTAAGGGGAGTAGTAGCGTATGACTGTGATCATATCCATCCCGATTCCCGAACAGTGTGAGTCAATACCGCACATATGACTTGCCAGGCCGATTCTTGACAGTTTCCCAAGCCGATCACAAGTTGAAACTGCTACTCACACACATTGGATATATAGCTTACCTTGATTTGTGTACATGCCATGATCCCGTTCTATTTTCTTGTTCTAGCTAGCTTTACAGCTTACCATGCCATGATACATATATGTACACTCCATGATTTCATTGTATATGCTCTATTTACAGTCTTATAGCTTTTATTCTATCTTGAGATCTGTTATGAGATATATGTACTCGTTCCGCTCCTGACTGGATACGTTATGAAAATTTTAGGAGTAGTTGTGCCCTCATTATTGGACTTCATGATGTTGCTAGCTGAGGTGGATCTCATTTTCTATGTGAGTTGCCTGGTAGTTATTCTTAGTTAGTCCTGTTGTTTCTTCTTTATTTCCTGTCCTATGATCATTGTAGATTCTAATTGTTCTAGTGATATTGTTATTATTTCTTGTCTTATCTTCCTTAGTTTTCGTGATGTGACATGAGTACATTTCTAGTTATGGATTCTTAGATGTTGTAGTTAGTATAGTATACTTGACAGCGTTCTACCGCCGATACCGCGGCGTAGGCTGGGCGTGGCCCACGTATTTGTACCCTTATATCCGGGTGCGGGTCGTGACACGTTTTTAGTGGTGGCCCATGCAGGTCAGTCTTTGCAATTAATGCGAAGTCGTGGTAGTACTTGAGTTTATCAGTACTACTGCGAGCCTGCCCTAGGATTAAGGTTGAGTCATGGAATATTTTAGGAATTGGTACTCAGTCACGTATTAGGAACTCTTGGTAGATTCCAGGGATGACCCCTGGGAATCTTATTTCGAAGGCTTTCAAATCTTTTCCCACTTGTTTCCATTCGTCCTGATTTCTGAAATATCTGTCCGTATCAAACTTTAATCCTTCTTGGGATGGGGTGGACCCCAGAGGAAGGTATAAGTTGGACTTGTATATCATCTAGGTTGGGGAGAGAATATGATTTATCAACCTCGTATCATGGTCGAGGGTTGTTTTAGATTATATTTCACCATTTTCTATCTTGACCTAGGTAGTACACTCGGGACTTTCCTGAGATTTTCTCTGAACCCTATCTCGGAAGTTATTTTCGTTGTTTCTATTAACTTACCCTTGACTTTTTGTTGAATTTTAAATCTTAATATTCGTTGTTGACCTTTGATTTTGTTTTGGATAATTCTTTTAAGAATTGAGTTAAGATATCCTGATAAACATATTTTGGACAAGGACGTTGAGAACGGTAAGTGTCTACTTTATTTATGGAGTTTAGAATTCATCGCAGTCATATTAGCTAGCGAGACATGGACATGGAGCCTGATTTTGGATATACTATCCTAGTTATGTCATTTAGGTTCTCTTGCAGCCATACGGGTGGCGTGGCAAGAAATCTAGATGACATAATTATAGGGTGTATACCATAGTTATGGACTTTACTGTTATTACCGCTATGCTTACTGGCGTGGCGAGAATTCTGGCAACATGATTTTGGATAGACGTGTATGGTTATCAGGTCATATCTTAAATTGATTCACTTCTTTTACCAATTGAGCAAGATAATTCCTACCATTATTCTTGTTTATCATTATTTCTCTCCCATCGCATGATGATTTTCTCATCTTACCCTTACTTCCTCCGTCTTGATCAATTATGTCTTGATCTCACCAATCACCTACATCATATCTACATCTGTCATCTACACTTGGAAACTCTGAAAATTTTAAAAATTTCATATCTAAATTGTTTCTTAAATTTGATACTGTTAAGATTTTGATTCCCTTCTGTCCATGACCAATCAATTTTGGTCGTCTTGTTTATCGTGCCAAAAAGTCTTGGTTGCTGACTAGACTCTAGATGACTTCGAATTCCTTGTGACTTGGGTTCCTTTCTAAATTGCGCTTTTAGGACCTTGATTTCGAATTCATGATTTTACCCTCTTTCATAGCTGAACTTGGATCTTGATCGTGCTTATGTGACCTATAATCTAATTCTATCCAATCTATCTCTCAATCATGCTATTCTAAAATTTTTCTCTCCATTTGTTTCTCTTAGCCCTGTTTTAGATCATGACTATCCAACTTTGATTTTCATGATCTTGATAATCTTAACCCTCAAATCGTGCCAAGTGAACTTAGACTATTTTTGATTCTAATCGCGTTCGAGTTGGATCGTATTTCATGATTTTATCAATCATCCTCCTTAATCTTTGATCGGGCCTATATGACCTTGACTTCGATTTGTTTGTTGTGTCTGAAATTTCATCTCAACCATACCAAACCTTATTTTGGTCATGGTTACCTTTTCATCTTGATCAAGCATGTGCGACTTTCAGGTTGATTTCCATCAACCTAAGTCTTACGGGTCACCCCGTACTTGAACTTCATTTATATCGTCGATTCCTCTAATCATCTCTAAAATTGTGCCCCAATGACTTGGCTTATTTCTGAAATCATGCACATATAATTTTGTTCATATCATGATCTATCGTGCCAAATACCTCATCGTGCCTGAACAATTTTAAATCGATTATCTTGATCGCGCAAACTCGTCATTCTTGGATCGTGCCTAAAATATTGCCTAAATCTTCTATCATGTTTTAACCCCACTACCAACCTTTAATTCGAGGACGAAATTTTTATAAGGTGGGTAGGATTGTAAGCCCCTGAATTTAGGGCTTATTTTTTTTTTAAAATTTTAATAATCAATTAATTAGAATATTATTATTTGATTATATTTGATTAATGCTCTTTACCGTGACTTGAAATTCTAGAGCATCAGGGATGCCAGTCTCTGGAAACTTCCTTCTTGGAGTTGTAGTAGGCGAGATTATCTTCATTTTGATATATCCTGTCCCACTTGAACTTGTTCCCTTGTATCCTTTTTGCTTCGTACAAGTTCGGGTCAATATTAGACCATTTAATTATTAATTGAATTCCCACTCTTTCCTTGATCATCATATGCGCGTTACCGTGACTTTTAATTTAGGAGCACCAGACCTGTCTTTTCTCGAAACCAACTTGTCATGCCTGATCTACTCGAGACGCTCTTCACCCATGACCATTGTGTCCCACTCAGACACTCCATTTTGTGCTCCATTTCCTTCGTACAACTTTCGGTTCAATTTAGGCCAATTAATTATCTGCCGTAAAATCTGATTTAATTTCCCATTTAATTTTTGGGCCCGACATCAATCCAATCTAGTCGACCCCAAATATGGACATGACCCACACAAAGCCTACTATCCGCCCACCACTTGTGTCCCATTTATTTGAGCCCCCGCATGCTACTTATTTATCCGTGATCATAAATACCTATTTTTAATTTAATTATTGCACCTAGTCCATTTTGGCCCAGTCCGGCTCCACTGAACCCAACCCCAGCTCCATGTTGCCCTCCAACATGATTGTCCATACCCCACTGATTTTTTCTCTACCCTAAATATCTCTTTTTATGTAAACATCTAATTCTCTCATTGTATATATACACACATATATATATATACATAATATATATACATATATATTATACACACTCTCTCCTTAAAACACAAACACCTCACCCTCTCCTCTCCCACGTGAGCACACCCCACCCTACTCACAGCCGACCTCCCCTCACTCTATTTTCTCTCTCTTCTTCACTCTAATAATATCTATCCCTCTCTCTTTCTCTCTCTTCTCTCTAAATATCTAATTATATAATATATATACATATATATTATATATAATTTTCTCTCACCTCACCCTCTCTCTCTTCTCTCTCTCTCTGTACACAAGTACAACCCCCTCCCCTCTTGTACGAGAACAACCCCCCCTCTCCCATTCTTTTCTTTCCTCACTCATTCTCTTCTTCACTTCTTCTTCTTTCACATTAACACCACCACCTCACCATCAAACCACCATCACCATGGCCATCCTCCTCCTCCCAAGCTCATCCTCCCGTGCGCCACCACCTTGGCCGAGCTCAGCCCCGCCACCAGCCTCCTCTTTCTCCTCCTCTCCTCCAACACCATAGCAACCACCACCACCTCCATGAAAGCCATCGTCACCACTCCGCCACCTCCACCATTCTCCTCATCCTCCGCCAACCGCCGCCGTGCGCCACCACGTGGCCGGCAAGCCTTCCCTCGCAGCTCCGCGCGTCGCCGCAGCCGAACGCAGCAGCTGCGAGCGCAGCATGCGCACAGCCGCACGCGCACGGCAGGCCGCGCGGTGCAGCACCGCCGTCGCCGGCCGTGGTCGCCGTGGCCGACCCCCCTGGCCGGGCGACCCCCAGGCACCACCTGTGGCGGCCAACGTCCTCCGGGACCGCCGTCTAGACGATTTCAACGTTTTTCTCGGAGTTCCGTCGACGCGCGCGCGGAGAGATTCCAGGAATTCGCGCTCCGTCGCAGCAAACTTCGCGTCGATTTTTTGGACAATCCAACCGTTGGATCGGCGATTTCTTCGCTCCGTCTCAATCTCGGTATATATCCCTTCACTCCCCTGAAATTTCACCCGTTAATTTCGTCGTTTGATACATCAAAACGGCCACCAAGTTGACGTTTTAATTGAACTATTTTTTGACAGTTTCGCGACGCCAACTTCGCGGGTTCGTATCTTCTCCATCGCAGCTCCGTTTTGCGCGCCACAGTTCCGGTGCACAGCTGGTATAACCCTCTTTGCCCCCTTTAGATTTCATTTCAGTTTGAGCTTGTTAGGTCGGTCGAATTCGACGCCAAAGTTGGCCGTTCGAATTCTTTAATTTGCACTAGTTAAATTCCATTTTGAATCCGGGACTCCGGATTCGAATTCTGACACCACCAGTAGACTCGTGGCGTCGTTCTGGCCTGTTTTCATATAAAGTTTGTCTGATTTGGAGAACGTGGGCCCGGGCACGCATTTCGGTGCAAAACGGGTCCCACTTTCTGAGTCAACGGGACTTTTTGACGCCGGCTCATCGGAATCCAATTCCGGATATACCGTTGAGTTCGTATCGTCATTCTGGACTCGTTGACATATAATTTGCTGAGTTTTGAAGACATTTGCTCCGGCACGCATTTTCGTGCAAACCGGATTCCAAATGTCCGCGTCAACGGACCAATTTGAGATCGGGTCAACGGAATCCAATTTTGGACATACCGTTGGGTTCGTATCATCATTCTGGATTCGTGGACATATAATTTGCTAGGTTTTGTAGACTTCTATCCTGACACATTTTTCGGTGCAAAGTGTGTCCAACGGCGGACATCATTTTGGCCCAAAATTACCGTTTTGCCCCTGTGTCCAAATTGGACTTTTGGACAGGCTATTCTAGCTGATTTGACCATTCTGGACACGTTGGTGATGTTAGTTTCATCATCCGACAACATCTGTAGATTTCTTCCCTTTTTGTGCCATCCTATTATTATAATATTTTCTCCTTTTGGTTGTTTTAGAGACCCGTCGATTTCAGTGATTTCTAAATCACTGAAATTCATAAGTTGACCTTGTAGATGGTTATAGAGACTAGCTTGACCATGGTTGACTACTTTGACTAGACGTCGAAGTAGAGTCAACAGTTGACCTAGGTTTTATCAGATTTGACCAACGTTGACTTTTTGACCAAAGTCAACTGTAGGTCAACCATTGACCTATTTAACCTAGATTAGACTTAGAGTTGACCGAAGTTGACCAGTTGACCAAAGTCAACTGTACGTCAACCTTGACCCAGTTTGTCTTAGTTTGACTTAGTTTGACCTAGATGTTAGTATGTCATTTGACCCTGATCAGCTCTTGTATTATTTCATCTTTAGGTCTGTGGCTTTACTCTGAACCCTGATTCATATTGACAGCAGGACCCCAGGCGAGTACATTCTCTGATAACTTATTCACAATTTATGATAACTGTTATGATTCATGTACTTAGTGTTGATATGCTTATTCCCGACACATGGTTCTCACGGATTGGTATTCTTGGATCCCGACGAGAGATGTCTCTCCTTCTTAGGTTGGGATGTATTGTGCAAGCACCCTTGTAGCTCTTGCTCGATATATGGTCACTGATTCTAGAGCAGGTTCGCGACCTTCTCATTAGAATCCCGTGCAGTGACGTGTCCTGTTGGATCCATTCTACCAGTTGGGGTAAGGGGAGTAGTAGCGTATGCCTGTGATCATATCCATCCCGATTCCCGAACAGTGTGAGTCATATACCGCACATATGACTTGCCAGGCCGATTCTTGACAGTTTCCCAAGCCGATCACAAGTTGAAACTGCTACTCACACACATTGGATATATAGCTTACCTTGATTTGTGTACATGCCATGATCCCGTTCTATTTTCTTGTTCTAGCTCTAGCTTTACAGCTTACCATGCCATGATACATATATGTACACTCCATGATTTCATTGTATATGCTCTATTTACAGTCTTATAGCTTTTATTCTATCTTGAGATCTGTTATGAGATATATGTACTCGTTCCGCTCCTGACTGGATACGTTATGAAAATTTTAGGAGTAGTTGTGCCCTCATTATTGGACTTCATGATGTTGCTAGCTGAGGTGGATCTCACTATTCTTCTATGTGAGTTGCCTGGTAGTTATTCTTAGTTAGTCCTGTTGTTTCTTCTTTATTTTCCTGTCCTATGATCATTGTAGATTCTAATTGTTCTAGTGATATTGTTATTATTTCTTGTCTTATCTTCCTTAGTTTTCGTGATGTGACATGAGTACATTTCTAGTTATGGATTCTTAGATGTTGTAGTTAGTATAGTATACTTGACAGCGTTCTACCGCCGATACCGCGGCGTAGGCTGGGCGTGGCCCACGTATTCGTACCCGTATATCCGGGTGCGGGTCGTGACAACTGTCATGTGTTTACTGATTTTGTTGATTGGTTTAATTGCAATGATGTTTCACCTATGTATATATGAGCTTAGTGGCATGTTAGGATTCACACATTGTATTAGGTTTGGGTTTTTCGAATGTGCATTTGACTGATTCCTGAGAATTTAGTAAGCTGATTGGTACACTCACTGAATTCGAAAATCTGAGTTCACATCCACATTGTTTTCTCCTACTTATACACACTATAATTCTAAAAATTTAAACTGATTTGCATACACTGTCAAACCTGGGAATTGGGGCACTGTTGTATACTCTACAAATCTGAGAACACTTGTAGACTATCATATGTACACTGGCATCCACACACACTCACACATTGATGACATCTACATACTGAAACTGGAAACCTATGAACATACACACTGAAACTGAAATCTGATAACACTATTTACACTCACACTCACACAAACACACAGGACACACATACATGTGTTGACACAACCACTGTCACTCACTCACCCATGCCACACACACACACATTTGCACACTGAAACTGAGAGCACTTGACACCCACACACATGTGTACACTGTTAACACACTACATCTATTGACACACTCATGCACATGTGCTTGTCACTCTATCTCTCTCTATATGTTTATGTATACATATATAATATGTAATCTTGTGTGATAATATGTAATGTACTATATATGCATATTGTCTATATAAAATTAGTATATATATATATATATATATGTATATATATATATATATATATATATATATATTTTATATATATATATATATATATATATATATATATATATATATATATATATATATATATATATATGGAAATATGTGTGCATGCCTATATTATTGTATATGGCATAGAGCCTATGTAACATAGCCTATGTGTATCCCAATGTGTAGGCCTATGTGTATATGGAATGTATACACATGAGTTTGGGTGTGGTGTTAGCTTGTGTGACTTATGAATGATGTGTGCTTGCTAGAATAGACTGGTTAGGTTTAGTGAGGCTTGTTTGGGTTAGGTTTGACCTACTTGACCTAGTTTGACTAGAGTAGTTGACTAGAGTTGACCAAGGGTTGACTTTAGCCTAGATTGACCCGAACATCATGTCGAATGCATCGTAGCAGTTTATTTTACAAATTTGGATATGTTGTGACTTGTGCTGTTCTGAATAGGATCCAGACACCACTCCTCAGACAATATTTCATTCAGATAGTCAGGATATCAGGCGAGTATTGTCACGACCCGCACCCTAGGGTTAGGGCACGAGAACGTAACAACGCCCCGCCTACGTCGCAGTGTCGGCGGTTAGAACACTGTCCTAGGTCTCAATGCATCTAATAGTATAAGACTAAACAGTTTATACTCCCCGAATGGGGGTGACATAGCAGAATGTAAACTCAATCACATCTAAGGTAGAGCATAAAGGAAGATAGATAAAACATAAAATCGAAAGGAGATACAACAGATAGAAGTCTAAGTGTCTAAGGTACAAACTCAGAATACATCTCAAAGCTCAAATACAGTAATCCATAAAATAAATACAACTCCAGACAACTGAGAATAGCTAACTAAACAACCTCTAATGTCTCTTCTAGGCTAGCAGGCAAATCTCCAAGCTATCTGTAAAATTTGTCAACGTATCCTGTCAGGAAAATGAGCAAGTACAAACACCAACAGCAGTTCCATATGAATTGACAAATACTATAAGAGACAGTAATAATGAAATACATGACAAA
The DNA here is from genome assembly GCA_029216955.1 of Iris pallida. Lineage (NCBI taxonomy): Eukaryota > Viridiplantae > Streptophyta > Magnoliopsida > Asparagales > Iridaceae > Iris > Iris pallida. Next base: position 13,458,663 of record JANAVB010022800.1, read on the forward strand.
GATATCGGCGACTTGGGAACCATTTGAAAGCCGAGTTACAACCCTTAAACCAAACAAGGACCGGGGTTGTAACCTTTCTTTCAAACAGAACTTAGTCCCATAACTATGGCACAGTATGAAAGCAGCTAGAACAAGTGAGTTCGACGACTTGGGAACCATTTGAAAGCCGAGTTACAACCCTTAAACCAAACGAGGACCGGGGTTGTAACCCTTCTTTCAAACAGAACTTAGTCTCGTAATCATGGTACAGTATAAAAGGCAGGTAGAGCATATGAGAAATGAATCATAGCATGGTAAAAGTACAGTAAGTAAAGGTGAACTGGAATGTAAGATATGATAACAAATATAAAAAGTGATTTGAACTATTAGGGCGAAATGTGATCGGCTAGGAAACAAGAGAAGGTTATCCACTTGGCCCGGCAATCCGCGGTGACCTCAACGGAGAGACATGCCGTCCAACCTGGATAACCGGCACGGGATATCTGCTACACCCTACGTGAGGTGAGGGTGGCGCTAGCAAAATATAGTGATAGGGAGGCTTTGATCACATAACCCCTAATAATTCCCCCATCCCCGAGTAGTATCACGGATCCGGACATGGCACGTCATTACACAGGGTTCGAGAGCAGGGGCCAGCCCACTCCCAAATCAATGTCTATACAAGTACAGGAACACGAAAATATCTCAAACCCATATACCAAGAAAGTCCAGGAATAACATCTCATGACAGGATCCGACGTATACTAGTCCGTGAACCGTCGTGTCGGGAATCAAGTAAAACACTACGACTGAATCGGATATAGTAGATATCAAGACAATGAAAACTATCAGTGAATGTACTCGCTTGATATCTGAATGTCCAAGGTAAAGATACTGTCCGAAGAGAGGTGTCTGGCTCCTAATTAGAACAGCACAAGTCACAACATGTCCAGAAGGGTAATATAAAGTACTACAATGCATTCTATATGAATCTAGGTCAACTAGGCCAAAGTTAACCCTTGGTCAACTCTGGTCAACTACACTAGTCAAACTAGGTCAAACTAGGTCATGTCCTAACCCAGCAAGTCTTACTAGGCCTAACCAAGACTATCCTAGCAAGCACATATCAATACAAGGCTATACAAGCTAATATACACCCAACTCTATATAGCATGCAATTATTCAATACTCAAATAGGCAAGAATTCACATTAGATATACACTAGGTAATCTATTACTTTAAGCTATACATGTCTACATATATATACACATGTATATATTGGTATTCAACATTAGGTCTATAATCATGTCATTTCAATGGCTATATAAACTTATATATTACAATACAATATGCTACCATATATATAATATACATACATAGCTAAGTTAACTATATTCATAAATACTTATTTAACAGGCTATGTGTGTGTATGTGAACATGGCAAAGGGGCAAGTGAGGATTAAATGGACATACATAGTGTATACATATCAAAGAGTGTCAAAATGTAAGTGAACAAAGTGTCAAGTGTGATAGTGTCAACATAGTGTAAGGGGTACATGAGGTAATATAGGATTTGTGTTAACTTAGAACATTACATCTCATTAACTTGTATATTGCATACATTACATCTATTATTACATTACATTCATGCTTGCATTCATTCATCATTCATTTATTCTCTTGCACTACTATATGCACCATACATTACATACTATGGAACCTACATATTTATTACAAGCCATACTTATACATGCTTACATTAGATAGGATACTTACACCTCATACATCATTTATTTAACCATTTAGTCATGCTTGTATTCTCTATTTAGTTACATAATATATATACATTAACATGGGTTAAAATCAAATAGAATATTATATTACACACAAGGGTGCACAAAATGCATATGCCGAATAGTAACTCCTACTAATAATCAATACTATACCAACTCAGCATGAATTAAATTCTAGGATTAAAGTATGTTATAGATCTATGTGTTAGCTTTCCGAAACTTCAAACGGATCGCGTTTTCGTTTCCGGAAACTCCCGGAATCGCAAAAACACCGAGAACGCGTTTGTCTTACGTACAGCTGACACTCAAATAATTCTCTAAAAAGTTACAGAAAGAAATAGGCCTATTAATACATATTTTTGGAAAGCTAACTTCAATACGCTTCTTTTAAAAAAATGGGAGATTAAACCGAGCTTTGAGGTAGAAGTTATGACATTTCTAAGTTAGGGCTGAAATTAAAAACGTGGATAAAAATCATGACGGATTTAAATAGTTTGAGCCAAAAGAATACACAATATATATCCTAATTATCCACAACAATAATAGCAATAATAATATGAGGAACCACACTCACAAACTTGATTATATAATCATCATGAACCATTTATTACATATATAAATATAGATACACTCTCATTACAATATATATATATATATATATATATATATATATATATATATATATATATATATATATATATATATATATCATTCCCATAGACGCTGACCAGACCGAGGATTCATGGAGCTGGGCCGGCCCAGGTACGGGGGGAGGTTCAGGTCTATTCTGCTTTCGTAGCTGCTATGATTTGGTTCGGACCCACCACGACCAAGCTGAGGAGGTGGACTTCATTTGGGGCAAGGGAGTTGCACGAAAAATGCAACTATGTGCTTATCGCCTCCTCCGGGGTAGATTGATGACGAGAGACAGACTCCTCCGGTTTGGGATGCAGATCCCGGATGCCAAATGTGTGCTATGTACTGATGCAGATGAATCTATGGGGCATCTCTTCTTTGGTTGCCCGGTGACCTGGCACATTTGGACTGAGCAATATGCACAGCTGAGAGGAGGAGTGGGGATGGATCGAGATATTCGGAGCATCCTCAGCTGGATCCGAGATCACAGAGGACGGGATCCCAGGTGGGCTATAAGAGCCAGAGTCCTCTTGCTACGTCTGTTTGGCACATCTGGAAGGAACGGAACAGACGTATCTTTGAGGGCTTGACTACCCCCCCTATTGGAATTCTACATAATATAGAATTCGATGTATCTGTAATGGCCCCATAATAGTTTGTTGGGGCATAGAAAGTTGTGATGTTGTACTCTAATACCTTTTCCGCTATATGCGAGGAATAAATTCACCCTTATTCCAAAAAAAATATATATATATATCTATATATATATATATATATATATATATATATATATATAAAATATATATATATCTATATATATAACATGAACACATCCACAACACAAAGGACACTCCTATGACCTCCAAATGGACATAAAATGGACACAAATGGAGATACAATCATGGGGGTCATTCCTATGGGTTCAAAATAGACCTATATGCATGAGGAAATGAAAAGGAGAAGGAATTTATACCTTCCGGTAGATCGAATCGAAGAAAAGCCTTCCCGGAGCGACACCGACACGTAGAGATTCCAAAAGGACATGAACGAGCTCCGAATTCTTCCAAACTTGGGTAGCTTCCTCCTTTTCATGGAGTAGAGGAGAAAAGAAGAAGATTTGGTGGAAGAAGGAGTTGATTTGGTGGAGAAATGATAGGGATTTGCTCTCTAAAAATTTGGGAAAGAACAAGAGAGAGAAAAATAGATGGATAATGACAAATGGGAGGCTCAACCCTATCCTTATTGTGGCTGGCCATAAAGGTGGTTTTGTCCTATTAGGAAAAGTTCAAAAGCCCCTTTTCTAGTCTATTTACTAATACATTGGTAAGGGGTTAAGTCGGGGGTAGTTTGGTCAATCCTAAAACACTAATCCATATTAATACTAACCAAAATAATTAGTCTAGTCACTAACTAAAATTAATATCATGTGGACTAAAATTAATATTATGTGGGCCATGCCTAACTAGTGTGTGGGCCCGCTAGAGTCAAAACTACCCCGGGTCCCCGATACAAGTCGGAATGAGTTAAAATTCGAACCCGACTCAAATAATCCCAAAATATTACAATAAATAAATAAATAAATCCAAAATAATTTAAAAATAAAAATAACAAAAATACCCCTGTTTTTGGAAACTGGGGGTGACAAATCTATCCACCTTAAAAAAATTTCGTCCTCGAAATTAAAACAAAGCAATCACAGGAAACACATGCAGAAAACAATCTCATTCAAATACTTTTCAAAAAAAATCAGCAATAAAAAATCTCCTTGAGGCACATCAAACATTTATAAATAAAAATTGATACGTATCCGATACGGACACAAAACCATCACTCCTATCAAAGGTCAAAATTAACAATCACCAACGCAACAAATATCAAAATAATTCAAGGAGGTCAAATGCAAAATATCCTTAGGCCAGAAATGACATTAAAACATCCTAATCACATGGTTAGGCTCTAGGTCAAACAGTCTCTAGGGTTTCACTAGCAAAACATCAAAATTACAAGTCAAGATTTTAAATAGTTTTAAAATAATTTAAAAAGTTACCAAAAATTATATCATGATTTAAATATCAAATCAATAAATGAATAAAATTACAAAATTTTAAAATTACTCTCATTTTAGAAAATTGGGTGTTACAAGTCTATCCACCTTAGAAAAATTTCATCCTCGAAATTAAAATGTCCATACTCCCTCTAGGTCAAACCCCCACAAATCAAAGTCCAAGATTAAAACAAATCATGTGATCAAAAGGACGACATACAGGGTCATTGCATACGGTGGTAGTGAAAGTCTCATCTAGGTATACTAGTCATGCTAAACCAAGACGGTCATAGGGTATCAAACACACAAGAAATCTAGAGTGCTAAATTGAAAAAGATACATAAATAACAAATCATCAAAACTGTAAGACAGTCTACCATCCTATGTGAAAGCTGGTACTCAAAAAAAAATATAAAAATAAGAAAGGTAACTTCCAATAATCTAAAAGGGTACAGAAAAATCAATTTCAAAGTTAAAGAATTGAAAGTCACTTGCATTGAAATCCAATCACAATATATATATATATATATATATATATATATATATATATATATATATATATATAGAGCGTTAGAGAGGGAAAAGCTGGCATTATGTAATGTTATATGGTTTGTATGTGTATGGGTGTATGTGAACAGGTTAATATGGTAAGATAGTAGGCATATATGTAGACGAAATATACATAAAATTGTATATGAGAAATTGGGTTTCAAAACAACGGCTATCAAGTTACACTAATCATGGCATATTGGTTAAACAATCTACAATACGCAACTTATTTACTCATAACATGCATGGCTAACCTTATACATATATATAAAGAGGGTGTGTGTGTGTCCTTGTACAGGGTTATAGCCTAGTATTGGAAGGTTAAACCCAGTTTTAGTTCAACATTTACATGCAAAGTCTGAAAATAAGCTAACATTTAAAACAGTGAAATATTAACATAATGCAGTCTCAGATTTTAGGGTTTTGAAACATCGCAACCCATCTCAATGGTCCTAATACATCCTAACATGATAGAAATGAAACCCTAACATACTATCCATACATTTATCTATGCACACAGTTCAATATTACATATTAAATCTAAAATTTAACTAAACATGGAAATCTATGTAAAAATGTTAACATGTAACTAGTTTTCAGGATTTTGGAGAAATTTGAACATTAAAAACCAACTCAATGTTTATCACAACTAACATGTAAGAATATGAAACCTAAATTTATATCCCTACTTCCCACAAGGTATATAGCTCAAATATTACATTTAAGAAATAAAACAGCAATTTGAACTAACATTTGGAATCCCGCATCAAGGGTTAACATGCACACAGTCTCAGATTTTACAAATTTAAACACAAAACTCAACCAAAATTTTGAATTGAAACCCCACGTATAACATACATGTGCAGTGATGTAAACATAACTAATAATATGAAATTTATATTTAAATTACGAATTTAAACATGAAAAAGCAGAGAACCAGAAATATTGGGGTTTTGACAATTTAAACATCAACAACATATTAATATGTATTTAGATAGGTGGAAAAATCAAGTGTAGCATGCATACGTGTTAGGCAATGTGTCTGCTATATATATTCATATACATATTCTCATGTCCTAATGTAAAAAAAATTATTTCTACGTTAAGACTAACATTTAGATTCCTACCAAGATTGCAAGCAGGTGATTGACGTAATCAAGATAGTTTTATTATTATTATTTAATACAAGAATAATAGCAAGGAAGAAATAACGATAAAATCTGTTTTGCTTATCTATTTAAAGAAGAACCATTTTGAAATCCAGAGCTAAATTATCAAATCCAAGATAAAGTCTAGCAAAATTATCGATTCATTGCATTAAGAAGAAACTCATAGCAAGAAGTTACGCAAAGGTTTATAAAAACAGGCAAACCTACTCTTAAGTTAAATAATGAGAAGCAAACAAAACAAAACAATTAATAATTAATTTTTTTTGAAGGACAGAAACAAAAGTAGAGAAAACATGTTTCGAAAACATTTAAGGTACAATATGATAATCATATGTGTCTGTCCAAAATCATGGTACACTAAATCCTCGTCATACTAGTAAGCAAGGCTACGATAATCACAGAGTCCTCGACTTAGGCACATACCTCTAAAATTATGGTATTTAACATTTTTGCGATGCCGCTAGCTTGGCTGCGAAAACCTTAAATTCCCACACCCGAGAGATATATCCAAGTCAAACTATATATCCTCACCATGCTGGCTAATATGACTGTAGAAGACTAGACTCCATAACTTAGATGACCTAGCCCATATAATTTCATCTTGACAAAATTAATTTAAATCAACAATGAATACTCAAAAATCAAGTTAAATTTATTAACGAACATCAAAATCCAAAAATGAACAAAAATCCATAAAAATACAAACTCGGATGCAACAGCTATCATCAAAATTTAAAATTCAATAATCATCCTTCAAAATCAATAAATACAAACTCAAATTCAATAATAATCCATCAAAATCAAATTCAATAGCAGAAAGTAAAGATAAATCAATCAAGGAAAAAGAGTTTTCAAATCAAAGTTAAATAAGATTCTCAAGGGTCATCCCGGGAATCTCTCAAGGGTCCTAACTGTGATTGAGTACCTTCAAAATATATCCTAATCCTACTGCAGGCTGTAGTGGTACTCTAGTTCAAATACCACTACACTTTTAGTCTCGACCTGCATGGGCCACCACTAAAAACGTGTCACGACCCGCACCCTAGGGTTAGGGCACGAGAGCGTAACAACGCCTAGCCTACGCCGCAGTGTCGGCGGTAGAACGCTGTCCTAGGTCTCAATGCATCTAATAGTATAAGACTAAACAATTTATACTCCCCGAATGGGGGTGACATAGCAGAATGTAAACTCAATCACATCTAAGGTAGAGCATAAAGGAAGATAGATAAAACATGAAATCGAAAGGAGATACAACAGATAGAAGTCTAAGTGTCTAAGGTACAAACTCAGAATACATCTCAAAGCTCAAATACAGTAATCCATAAAATAAATACAACTCCAGACAACTGAGAATAGCTAATTAAACAACCTCTAATGTCTCTTCTAGGCTAGCAGGCAAATCTCCAAGCTATCTGTAAAATTTGTCAACGTATTCTGTCAGAAAAATGAGCAAGTACAAACACCAACAGCAGTTCCATATGAATTGATAAATACTATAAGAGACAGTAATAATAAAATACATGACAAAGATATCGACGACTTGGGAACCATTTGAAAGCCGAGTTACAACCCTTAAACCAAACAAGGACCGGGGTTGTAACCCTTCTTTCAAACAGAACTTAGTCCCATAACCATGGCACAGTATGAAAGCAGGTAGAACAAGTGAGTTCGACGACTTGGGAACCATTTGAAAGCCGAGTTACAACCCTTAAACCAAACAAGGACTGGGGTTGTAACCCTTCTTTCAAACAGAACTTAGTCTCGTAATCATGGTACAATATAAAAGGCAGGTAGAGCATATGAGAAATGAATCATAGCATGGTAAAAGTACAGTAAGTAAAGGTGAACTGGAATGTAAGATATGACAACAAATATAAAAAGTGATTTGAACTATTAGGGCGAAATGTGATCGGCTAGGAAGCAAGAGAAGGTTATCCACTTGGCCCGGCAATCCGCGGTGACCTCAACGGAGAGACATGCCGTCCAACCTGGATAATCGGCACGGGGTATTTGCTACACCCTACGTAAGGTGAGGGTGACGCTAGCAAAATATAGTGACAGGGAGGCTTTGATCACATAACCCCTAATAATTCCTCCATCCCCGAGTAGTATCACGGATCCGGACATGGCACGTCATGACACAGGATTCGAGAGCAGGGGGCCAGCCCACTACCAAATCAATGTCTATACAAGTACAGGAACACGAAAATATCTTATACCCATATACCAAAAAAGTCCAGGAATAACATCTCATGACAGGATCCGACGTATACTAGTCCGTGAACCGTCGTGTCGGGAATCAAGTAAAATACTACGACTGAATCGGATATAGTAGATATCAAGACAATGAAAACTATCAGTGAATGTACTCGCTTGATATCTGAATGTCCAAGGTAAAGATACTGTCCGAGGAGAGGTGTCTGGCTCCTAATTAGAACAGCACAAGTCACAACATGTCCAGAAGGGTAATATAAAGCACTACAATGCATTCTACATGAATCTAGGTCAATTAGGCCAAAGTTAACCCTTGGTCAACTCTGGTCAACTGCACTAGTCAAACTAGGTCAAACTAGGTCATGTCCTAACCCAGCAAGTCTTACTAGGCCTAACCAAGACTATCCTAGCAAGCACACATTAATACAAGGCTATACAAGCCAACATACACCCAACTCTATATAGCATGCAATTATTCAATACTCAAATAAGCAAGAATTCACATTAGATATACACTAGGTAATCTATTACTTTAAGCTATACATGTCTACACATATATACACATGCATATATTAGTATTCAACATTAGGTCTATAATCATGGCATTTCAATGGCTATATAAACTTATGTATTACAATACAATATGCTACCATATATATAATATACATACATAGCTAAGTTAACTATATTCATAAATACTTATTTAAGAGGCTATATATGTGTATGTGAACATGGCAAAGGGGCAAATGAGGGTTAAATGGGCATACATAGTGTATACATATCAAAGAGTGTCAAAGTGTAAGTGAACAAAGTGTCAAGTGTGATAGTGTCAACATAGTGTAAGGGGTACATGAGGTAATATAGGATTTGTGTTAACATAGAACATTACATCTCATTAACTTGTATATTGTATACATTACATCTATTATTACATTACATTCATGCTTGCATTCATTCATCATTTATTTATTCTCTTGCACTACTATATGCACCATACATTACATACTATGGAACCTACATATTCATTACAAGCCATACTTATACATGCTTACATTAGATAGGATACTTATACCTCATACATCATTTATTTAACCATTTACTCATGCTTGCATTCTCTATTTAGTTACATAATATATATACATTAACATGGGTTAAAATCAAATAGAATATTATATTACACACAAGGGTACACAAAATGCATATGCCGAATAGTAACTCCTACTAATAATCAATACTGTACCAACTCAGCATGAATTAAATTCTAGGATTAAAGTATGTTATAGATCTATGTGTTAGCTTTCCGAAACTTCAAACGGATCGCGTTTTCGTTTCCGGAAACTCCCGGAATCGTGAAAACACCGAGAATACGTTTGTCTTTCGTACAGCTGACACTCAAATAATTCTCTAGAAAGTTACAAAAAGAAATAGGCCTATTAATATATGTTTTTCGAAAGCTAACTTCAATACGCTTCTTTTAAAAAAAATGGGAGATTAAACCGAGCTTTGAGCTAGAAGTTATGACATTTCTAAGTTAGGGCTGAAATTAAAAACGTGGATAAAAATCATGACGGATTTAAATAGTTTGAGCCAAAAGAATACACAATATATATCCTAATTATCCACAACAATAATAGCAATAATAATATGAGGAACCACACTCACAAACTTGATTATATAATCATCATGAACCATTTATTACATATATAAATATAGATACACTCTCATTACAATATATATATATATAAATCTATATATATAACATGAACACATCCACAACACAAATGACACTCCTATGACCTCCAAATGGACACAAATGGACACAAATGGAGATACAACCATGGAGGTCATTCCTATGGGTTCAAAATAGACCTATATGCATGAGGAAATAAAAAGAAGAAGGAATTTATACCTCCCGATAGATCGAATCGAAGAAAAGCCTTCCCGGAGCGACACCGACACGTAGAGATTCCAAAAGTACATGAACGAGCTCCGAATCCTTCCAAACTTGGGTAGCTTCCTCTTTTCATGGAGTAGAGGAGAAAAGAAGAAGATTTGGTGGAAGGAGTTGATTTGGTGGAGAAATGATAGGGATTTGCTCTCTAGAAATTTGGGGAAGAACAAGAGAGAGAAAAATAGATGGATAATGACAAATGGGAGGCTCAACCCTATCCTTATTGTGGCTGGCCATAAAGGTGGTTTTGTCCTATTAGAAAAAGTCTAAAAACCCCTTTTTTAGTATATTTACTAATACATTGGTAAGGGGTTAAGTCGGGGGTAGTTTGGTCAATCCTAAAACACTAATCCATATTAATACTAACCAAAATAATTAGTCTAGTCACTAACTAAAATTAATATCATGTGGACTAAAATTAATATTATGTAGGCCATGCCTAACTAGTGTGTGGGCCCGCTAGAGTCAAAACTACCCCGGGTCCCCGATACAAGTCGGAATGAGTTAAAATTCGAGCCCGACTCAAATAATCCCAAAATATTACAATAAATAAATAAATAATTCCAAAATAATTTAAAAATAAAAAATGACAAAAATATCCCTGTTTCTGGAAACTGGGGGTGACAAGTATATTCTCTGATCGTTTCATACTTGATAGGATTTACATTTACGCTCTAGATTACTTTACTTGATGTTGTCACGTTGTTAACACGGATTGGTACTATATGGATCCCTGCATGAGATGTTATTCCCCTCGGGAGCATCGGGTTACAGTATGTCATGTGCATTTCACTTTCATCATGTACTCCGGTGCTTTCACCATTCATGTGCACTCTCGTGATTCGTGTACTCTCATGTTCATGGAGCCCCCATATATAGAATCATGTCCACCCTATTACGGGCCTTCATTCGATATCATGTGCAATAACATAACCTGTCTGCATCTACTACCAAAATTTATCGTTTTAGCGACGGCCCTATCCGTCGCCAATCCGACGGTAATTAGTATTAGCGACCGATCATCGACGGTTTTTGGCCAAAAAAATCCGTCGGCAATCAGCTCGTCGCTAATAGCGGTCCGTCGCTACGTATTCGTCCAGCGACGGAATAGTGACGGACTGTCGATGTCAAAATACGAAGCATTAGCGACGCATTTCCGACGGAATGTCGTCCATTTCAACTATTAAGTACTGAACCGTGTAGACAATAGCGACGTAAAATTCTGTCGGTAACCCGTTGTAACAGCGTATCAGAGCGTATCTTTCCATCGCTTATCCGTCGGTATTTGTCGGTAACGAACGACGGATTAGCGACGGTTTGCTGACGGACTATCCGTCGATCAGGTTCTGGAAATGCTTGGCATTTCCAGCACCATGGCGACGGATTATTCGTCGCTATTCTGTCGATATATATCGACAGAATACTGACAGATTATCCGTCGAGCATGTTTTGGAAATTCTTGGTATTTCCAGAACAAGGGCGACGGATAGGTTGTCGCTATTCCGTCGAACTTTATACAATGCCGACGGATATTCCGTCGACCATCCGTCGCTATCTGGAAACATTTTAAAATCTCCAGTTAGCGACGGAGTAGCCGTCGAAAAGTAGTCGAAAACTGGTAATAACCGTCGCTAAACGGTCACAAGTCCGTCGCTAACTGAGAATATTTTGAAAAAAAATTACAGCGCTTTCCCTTTTCACAAAAATATGCATAAACCAAACCAATATATAATGCACACCAATTATCCAACAATCACATAGACCAAATATATTATGCACACCAATTATCCAAGAATCACATAGACCAAATATGTACATACAAATTTAATGTACACCAATTATCCAAGAATCATATAGACCAAACCAAATTAATATAAAATAGATATCAATTATCCGGAAGAGTAACCTAATATCCATCGTTATAATCCGATCATAGCACAAATATTCCAAAATTTTCACAAATATTCCAAAACACATAGGAAAATCGACTTTGGCCTCAACAAAGACCACAAGTCAGACGATGAATCCTCACAGCCAGGGTTCATAGTTGCGTTGAGGCATGTACCATTCTATCAGCCATTTTGTATACGAAGGCTCAATCTGGTTGAGGTCTTCTGTAGGGACAAGAGGGTCGGTCCCGATGCTACTACTCTCTGACGGTGGCTCCTCCTTAACTTCAAGCTTGGGAGCAATCTCTTCCCTGATGGTCATCGGTTCTTCTTTGACCTCGACCTTTGGTAACACCTTCTCCTTAACAGTCACCGGCTCTTGTTTTACGACGGAGACTTCCTCCGTGTCGACCTCCAAGGGTTTCTTGTCTCGATCCCTTCCTCGACTAGCAGCACCACCTCGACGAGTCCTAGGAGCCATCTTTCTGACAACAGGAGGATTATGTCAAAATAAGTAGGATTCATCGTCTGACTTGTGATCTTTGTTGAGGCCAAAGTCGATTTATGTCAAAACCCACGACTTCTGATTTTATCCGAAAGATTACTACATAGGAGCCACCTAGCAGTACAAGTACTTGCATTGTCTTTTAATTTTATCCGAGTTATGTCTATCAGCTGATCACACTCTTTATTGCCACTGCGAACTTCGATTGGGTCCAACTTGAGCAACAAGATATCCGTTAATGGTGTAGCTGAGACGAGTAGTCTCGTAAGCAAATTTAAAATCTAAGGCAGAGATAGACATACATCAGGAAACCATAATATATATAATAAAGTTTGATTGTATAATTTGAAGCTATACATGGTAATTATATCATATCACTTTGTAACATGAGTTGTAATTTCATCTTCGACGAGAAACTATAAGGCTACTTGCATGTTCTTCCAACTTTAAATTACAAGATTACTACATTAGGTTAAATAAATCACTAACCTTATCGCGGCCAATGTTTACAGTCTTGGTCTCAACTGTCTTCGATTCTATGATCCCATGCTTTCGAAAAATAGACAACGCAGACTCCATGGAATAGAATGGCCTTACATGCAAATCGTCTGTGATTATGTATCTTTTCCCTCCTTTCACAAACACGCCATCCTTGTTGCCTCCATCTGAAACCTCCTCCCACGCAATATCCTTATCCATTGCCTTACCACAGGGACATCGAGCGCCAATAATCGAACTATACAGAGGGTTTAAAACTCAATGTCGATGATTTAAAACCTCGGCAAATTTACGGGTGCCCCACATTTGAGTGCTACACCAAGACTCACCGTCTGTATAGTTCGGTTATTGGCGCTCGATGTCCCTGTGGTAAGGCAATGGATAAGGATATTGCATGGGAGGAGGTTTCAGATGGAGGCAACAAGGATGGCGTGTTTGTGAAAGGAGGAAAAAGATACATAATCACAGACGATTTGCATGTAAGGCCATTCTATTCCATGGAGTCTGCGTTGTCTATTTTCCGAAAGCATGGGATCATAGAATCGAAGACAGTTGAGACCAAGACTGTAAACATTGGCCGCGATGAGGTTAGTGATTTATTTAACCTAATGTAGTAATCTTGTAATTTAAAGTTGGAAGAACATGCAAGTAGCCTTATAGTTTCTGCCTCGCCAGTCGAATGGCTTAATTGCCAAGTATCGGAAGGAATGGCTCAGAATACAACCCGAGATTCATTCTAGCATACATTAGTGAGTTCATCTTGATTCTGTTACGTCCTTCAGATACTAGATACGATAAGAACATAGATGATTCACACTAATGTATGCTAGAATGAATCTTGGCTTGCGTTCTGAGCCATCCGTTCTGATCAAGCATCTTCCTTCTCCTCTCCTCCACCATGGCTCTGAACCAATCTGCTCCTTCCTACTTCCCTTCTTTTTATTTGACTCTCTCAGCCACATGACATCCAGCTCAAGTGTAGAGTTGGGGGAGAAGAAGTAGACAGAAAGAGGAGGGGGAAGCAGCACAGCCGGCGATATGACCCGGAGGAAGTACAGAGGTTTTCTTCAACAGATGTAGGAGAACTATAAGGATATATCTTTTCACAACATTTCACCTTGTCAAAGACCCTTAATGTGACAACCATGTTACCGCGGTGTCGGAAGACTAACATGTCATAATTTTCTAAGCCGTATGTTTTGACATAATCCTCCAAACTCTTTCCTGCTATGTAATAATGCAAGATTACTACATAGGAGGAAAGAGTTGGGAAGATTATGTCAAAACACACGGCTTAAAAACTTATGACATGTTAGTCTTCCGACACCGCGGTAACATGATATTCACATGAAGGGTCTTTGACAAGATGACATGTTGTAAAAAGATATATCCTTATAGTTCTCCTACGACTGTTGAAGAAAACATCTGTACTTCCTCCGGGTCATGCCGTCGGCTGTGCTGCTTCCCCCTCCTCTTCCTGTCCACTTCTTTTCTTCCGACTCTACACTTGAGCTGGATGTCATATGTGGCTAAGAGAGTCAAATAAAAAGAAGGGAAGTAGGGAGGAGCAGATTGGTTCAGAGCCATGGTGGAGAAGAGGAGAAAGAAGATGCTTGATCAGAACGGATGGCTCAGAACACAAGCCAAGATTCATTCTAGCATACATTAGTGTGAATCATCTATGTTCTGTACATATGGTGTAGTATATGTTCTCATCGTATCTAGTATCTGAAGAGCGTAACAGAATCAAGATGAACTCACTAATGTAATACTAAGACATCATCTACTACTATATAAGATATAGTGATAGGTTGTCGTATCATCATTGCCGAGGGATGAGGGTCGTAGGATAGTCAACTTTATCTACGGCTACATAGTTTTTGCCTAGCCAGTCGAATGGCTGCAGGGACTATGTCCTGATCACCATGTCGTACCGTAGACTAATGCAAATGGAGCTGGAAATATCCGTCGCTAACCGGTCACTAGTCCGTCAGTAACTGAGAATTTTTTTGAAAAAAATTGCAGCACTTTTCCTGTTCACAAAAATATGCATAAACCAAACCAATATATAATGCACACCAATTATCCAACAATCACATAGACCAAATATGCACATACGAATTTAATGCACACCAATTATCCAAGAATCATATAGACCAAACCAAATTAATATAAAATAGACATCAATTATCCTGAAGAGTAACCTAATATCCGTCGTTATAATTCGATTTATCTTCAAGTGTGAGAACGGATGGCTTAGAACACAACCCAAGATTCATTCTAGCATACATTAGTGTGAATCATCTATGTTCTGTACATATGGTGTAGTATATGTTCTTATCATATCTAGTATCTGAAGAATGTAACAGAATCAAGATGAACTCACATAATATAATACTAAGACATCATCTACTATTATATAAGATATAGTGATAGGTTGTCGTATCATCATTGCCGAGGGATGAGGATCGGAGGACAGTCAACTTTATCTACGGATACATAGTTTCTGCCTCGCCAGTCGAATGGCTGCAGAGACTATGTCCTGATCACCATGTCGTATCGTAGATTAATGCAAATGGAGCTGGAGCTAAAATACAGAATCAAATCCCTGGGACGGATGGCTTAGAACACAACCCAACAGGAGAGGATACTCTGAGAGATCCATCTGAGTAGGACGTATACTATAGTGATCACCTTTACAAGAATGATATCAGTAGTGGGATTGAGTGCTGGAGGGGATATTATCAGAGTATACGTCCTACTCAGATGGGTCTCTCACCGTTACTATTTTTTTCTGACAGCATGGTGGATGTGCTCCGTCAACAGATTCTTGCTCCGAGCTAAAACTTTTCCCTGGAGCTCAAGTGGACATCCTTCATGTAGAGCTCGAGTGAGAGGTTCCTGACAGCATGGTGGTCTCCTTTGTTAAAGTATTCGTGCTCGTCCCACAACCAATGTGGGATGAGCACGTATACTTTGACAAAGGAGACCACCATGCTGTCAGGAACCTTTCACTCGAACTCTACATGAAGGATGTCCACTTGAGCTCTGGGGTAAAGTTTTGGCTCGGAGTAAGAATCTATTGACGGAGCACATCCACCTTGCTGTCAGAAAAAAATAGTAACAGCGAGAGACCCATCTGAGTAGGACGTATACCATGATAATATCTCCTCCAGCACTCAATCCCACTACTGATATCATTCTTGTAAAGGTGAACTCTCAGAGTATACGTCCTACTCATATGGATCTCTCTGAGTATCCTCTAGTGATAGGTTGTCGTATCATCACTGCCGAGGAATGAGGGTCGGAGGACAGTCAACTTTATCTACGGATACATAGTTTCTGCCTCGCCAGTCGAATGGCTGCAGGGACTATGTCCTAATCACCATGTCGTAGTCCAATACAATCCAGAGATTGACACAGTTCTAGTTCATATATGTAGTCCAATACAAATAGTCTAATACAAAAACAACTCAATACAAATCGTCCAATACAAATAAGTACTAATAGCTAATGAGAACCACACTGCTCACGCAAACGCTCAGTGATACGATCACGTAACCACCTCAAAAAAGCAAGATTTTTGGCGTGAGGAGAGATATCGTCCCTTGCAAGGACTGCTTGAAGAGAACTCCCGGTCTCACTAGCTACCGCTGCTGGATGAATAGAACTCCCGGTCTCACTAGCAACCGGTGCCACTTCCTCCTCAACTATAGGAGGAGCCACCTCAGCATTCATTGTTTTCCTCAAACGACGTGCCGCTCCTCGGGTCATGGGTGCCATCTGGTAAGATCGATAGTCACAAATAATATAATTGTAACATAAGCAAGCTAACTAAAGGAACCATCATGTAATTTGAGTACATTTTCGAAAGCCGATAAAGTATAAAAAATTCGATTTTTTGCCAAGTGTGAGAACGGATGGCTCAGAACAAACACAAGATTCATTCAAGCATATATTAGTTGAATCATGTATGTTCTGTACATATTGTGTAGTATATGTACTTATCGTATCTAGTATCTGAAGAATGTAACAGAATCAAGATGAACTCACATAATGTATTACTAAGACATCATCTACTACTATATAAGATATAGTGATAGGTTATCGTATCATCATTGCCGAGGGATAAGGGTCGGAAGATAGTCAACTTTATCTACGGCTACATAGTTTCTGCCTCGCCAGTCGAATGGCTGCAGGGACTATGTCCTGATCACCATGTCGTACCGTAGATTAATGCAAATGGAGCTGGAAATATCTGTCGCTAACCGGTAACTAGTCCGTTGCTAACTGGAGTCGAGAAGAATCGAATCTGCAATCAGCTCTCCAGTCACCTCAGCCTCTCCTGCTGCCATGGCGA
The DNA here is from genome assembly GCA_029216955.1 of Iris pallida. Lineage (NCBI taxonomy): Eukaryota > Viridiplantae > Streptophyta > Magnoliopsida > Asparagales > Iridaceae > Iris > Iris pallida. Next base: position 13,476,250 of record JANAVB010022800.1, read on the forward strand.
AAGCTCGCCATGGTGGCCTCCCCTGGCCTGCTGCTGGTGCTGGACAAACCTCTGCTGCTGAGTCGGCAGGGCTGATCCCCGCTGCTGGCCCACTGGAGCCCTGGCTCCACCTCCCTGAGCTGCTCGTCCCATACGGCAGTCCCTCATCTGGTGATCTGCTGAACCACACACCATGCACAGGCCCAGCCTCTTCCTGTACTCAAGGAAGACGTGCCCAGGCTTCTTGCAGTAGCCACAAGTACTACTCTACCTATGTCCCTGCTGGTGCTGTCTCGGCTGTTGCTGATGAACCGGCCTCTGCTGAATCGGCTGAGGCTGAAACTGCCTCGGCTGCTGATGCTGAAAGTGCGGCCTCTTAGCCTGGCCTCTGTTGCTGCTACTGCCCCCAACTGGGTCTCTCCCTCTCTTAAGCCTAAGCTCAAGATCATCCTCTGCAGCTAGTGCGTCCACCAGGATCTCCTCAAATGTAGTACTGCGGGCGTTCTTGGTGTAGGACTTGACCTCCTTTACCAAGCCCTTCCGGAACCTCCGGGCCTTCGTCGCCTCCGACAAGTCCTCTACAAATCTGCCCAGGCGGCAGAACTCTCCTGCATACTCCTCCACAGACTGACTCTCCTGGACTAGGGCCTCGAACTGAGTCTCGAGGGCTCCCAGCGCTGCCTCCGGAAAGAACTTCTCCTTGAACAGCTTCTTGAATGCTGCCCAAGTCTGTCCTGCTGTGCCGATCCTCGGGTCGGTCTGGTACCAGGTATGGGCTAGATTCTGCATTATGCTGGCTGCTGCCTCAATCTGGAGCCTCGTCGGAATCTCCGTCAGCCTGAAGATCTCCTCCATATGCTCGATCCACTCATCGGCATACAGGATCCCCTCTGTCCCGCGAAAGTCTCTCGGGTGCATCTTCTGGAAGACCTGGATGCCTTTCTTCCGTAGCTGGTGTGGCTGCTGGACTGCTGCTGGCTGAGCCACTACTCTCTCCACTGCTGTCACTGCCAGCTCAATGCCTCGAGTGAACTCTGCCGTCTGCCTCTGCTGCTGAGTCTGCTGACCCTCCATGTACTGCCTGAAGAAGGCTAGTAGCTGCACTGCGTCAACTGTCCCTGCAGGTGGCCGCTGGTAAGGATCCTCTGGGAAAACCGGGTCCTGCCTCCGAGCCGGTGGATGCATGTCCCCTGCTGCGACTGCCGAGGTTTCAACACGAGCTGAGGTGGCAGGAGCTGTAGTCCCCTGGCCTCGCCGTGCTGGCTGGAAGGTAGCAGTCCCCTCCACAGCATCCCCATGGATGGTACGCTGTGATCTAGTCTCTACCATCCTGAAGATAGACAAACAAGAATATCAATTTCTGAGAAAGAAGCGAAATAACAAAGGCGGACAATTATAATTCAAGGATCAGCTGACAAAAGGATTTAGATGGCAATAAAAGAAATTTTCCTAAAGTGATTGAGTATCTTAAAATTAATGTCCTATATCCTATAGCAGGCTGTAGTGACACTCTAGTTCGAGCACCACTACACTTCTAGTCTAGTGACCTGCATGGGCCACCACTAAAAACGTTTCACGACCCGCACCCTAGAGTAAGGGCACGAGACATGAATACGTCCAGCCTACGCCGCAGTATTAACGCTGTCCTAGGTCTCAACATCTAACATTTTATCTTTAAACAGTTTATACTCCCCGAACGGGGTAACATAGCAATAAAAACTCAATCACAACTAAGGAAGAGATAGCACGATATGAAATAGAACCCAAGGAAATGAAATAGATAATAGCAGTCTAAGATAATCCCAGCAATCCACAATACAAGGTCTCAGAGAAAGAATATATACAACTGATCTCCAAATAAAGTCTAACTAAACATAAAACCAGACTACAAAAGATAACAGCCTATCTAGTCTAGTCTAAGCAGTCGAGGGAAGGTCCTCAGCTACTGCTGGATCCTCCTGGGAATCCAGCTCACAAGTATCCTCTAGGGCTGCCCCATAGAAGGTGTCCAGGCAGGCCTCCTCCTCGTCCTCTGTAATATTTCAACAGGTCCAGTCAGGACAGGAGCGAGCACAGTACATCTCAACAGATCATAGCAGGTTATAAAACATATAACATGCAGTAAAGTAAGATACAAGTACTGAAGAATAGCAGTATGTAAACAGGAGGAGCGGTAATAGAAATATCTACTATACATAGAGAACTAGCAGTGACTAGTGAGTCAGAGTACGACATGAACATGTAAATGGGCTAGGAGATTCTGATACTACACTACGGAAGTGATTCTGATACTACACTATTTGGCTAGTATTCACATGTCCACTTATACTCCCCCGTACCCCCAATCAATACACAAGGATCCAGCCAGGTTATGTTATATGATTCCATGCAAGGCCCCGTAGGGTGATACATGGATGCCCATAAATAGGTGATTCTGGGGGTTACCCAACAGTGTAAGATTCTAGGAAGACTCTACGATCATAAGAGTATATGTCGTAAGTGATCAAAGAACCAAGAAGCATAGTGATACGCCATGTAAGTGAAACACACAGAACACAAAGTACCCGATGCTCCATAAGGATAACATCTCAAGAAAGGATCCATATAGTACCAATCCGTGTGACCGCCGTGACAGTACAAGTAAAGTAATCTACTGCAGGAAATAATTCTAAGCAAGATATGAAATGATCAGAGAATGTACTCGCCTGTATCTGAGTGTCCAAAATGAAACGTACTGTCCAAGGAGTGGTGTCTGGCTCCTAATCAGAACAACACAAGTCACAACAAGTCCAGAATAGTAATATGGAGTCCTACTATGCATTCTACATGATTCTAAGTCAATCTAGGCTAAAGTCAACTCTTGGTCAACTTTGGTCAACCCTAGAAGTCAACTAGGTTAACCTTGTCTAAACTAGGCTAAACTCAACTAGCTAGGTCTAATAAGTCATGCTAGGCTCTAACAAGGCTATACTAGACTACACACAACATTTCAAGCACTCATACACCTATGCATATACAACACTATATATATAGATACAATTATTTATTAACACTATGCATTCTAGGCTAAATACTATATGTATATACATATAGGCATACACCACACAATTATACATGTCTACATGTTGCACATAAAGTATTTTACACCACAAATAGGCATTCCTATCTAAGGGTGCTTAACATGTACATATAGAAAGAATGTGTGTAGTGTGGCACACAGGAAAATAGTGTCAAGTGTAATGTGTATGTGCATTGTGTGTGCAGGAATTTATAAGGCAGTAAAATAAGTGAATAACTAAAACCATGGTGAACATGTATCAAAAACAGGGATCACACAGATTTCTTAGGACTAGAAAACAGTGGAGAAGAGCAACCATGTGTGTGTGAAATGAAGCAATGTGAATTCATAACAGTATACAGGAAAATAACCAACAATGTGTAAGTGTTCAACAGGAATGTCAAGATCCTAGAAATCAAGCTACACAGGAAAACTAATCAACAGTAAAGAAGAAGGGAACAATCTAATACAATCAAAACTGGAAATGATCACAACTAATCTCAGGTTTTACACTATGGAAACATGTTTAACAGGGACTTCAACAGTCCATGAAGCCACCATTTCTCAGGTTAAGAAAACTATCAACCATGAAACTATTGACAGGTAAACCTTGTCAAGCCATAAGTAATTAGTTCACTCTGGAAATCAAAACAGGACAGTAGTTAACTAATGTGGGAAGTTCTAATTGAAGAAGCACACAATCAGTTGAAAGGAAAAGATTTAATTCAGAACAGTACCTGTCCAAACAACAGTTCACAACTGGGTTAATTTAGTGTCCATAAGGCATTAGAAAAACTGGGAACTCAAGTTACATATTAAAACAGATAGGAACATTAGCATTCTATTGACAGTCAACAAACTAAATCTATCATTGGCCCAAAATCTAATTTACACAACTATCAATCCATATTCAATGGTAAGATTAAGCTAACAATTATATTGATATATAGAAATAGAAATTAATTAAACAAACATGGGAAAACATGAAGAAATTGATTGCACACCAGTGAACTTGGTATCAGTTGAGTATCAGGAAACACCCTCTCCATATCGAATCCAATAATCTACAAAAACCCAACTAAAAACATGTAAACAATCTACATACACTATATATTATATATTAGTATTTAAATTAACAAGGAACACAGGAAAATAACCATAGAATTCGAATCTACCAATCAAAACAAAACCCAATACAGAACACGCACAGCCTTCCCCATGTACACGAGTTTTCGTGTCCGATACGACACCAACCGACATAAGACTTAGGGAGTGTCATGACAGACACTGCCCCTTGCTCAGTGTCAAATTTCGTGTGTCCTCGTGTCCTGTGCAGCCCGCACGAGCACACTGGTAGCAGGGGAGCTACAGTGCTCGTGCGCGCGCCACGAATCCGTGCGTGCACGTGTCGACCATGACTCGACACGACACAGAAACCTAAGGGCGACACTCAAAACCTACAAGCAAGCCCTAGGACTAGATTTCTATTCAAATACTTTCCTAAAAACTGAACGAAGTATCCTTTGGGATATTTCGTCGAACACTGGTAGCAGCCTACTGATACGTGTCCGATACGGACACGAAATGAATTCGAACACTAGGTTTAGCCTATCCTACAGTAGGGGTAGGGCTAGGGCCTTCCTAAAATGGATTTAAATAGGAATTTAATGGGGTATTGAGAGTTATACCTATTGATGCACAATGAATGGAAAAGCCTTCAAATGGAAAGAACTCCTCAAGCCACCAAGTCCCACAAATTGATATCTCCCTGCAAATAACTCATACCAATAGCAAGAGGATGGATTTAGGTCCTAATAAAATTGGTTTGAAGGAAAAAGGATTTAAATTGGATTTTTAATGATTTTTGGAAGATGGAACTCACCTCTTTCCTTAGAACTTTTGAAAGAACCCTAAAAGAGGCTAGTCCTAAAATCTAGGAGAGATTAAATAGGGGGGGCTGACCTAGTGGCCGGCCAAGCTAGGGCTAGGGTTAGGTTGGGCTAGCTAGGGTTGAGTCTTCTATGGTTCAAGTCATAATCATGGCTTATGACTTCACAAGTCATAACTTAGTCAATCTAATTCCAAACTTCCCCAAACTAGTTCTAATGGACTAGAAATTATTAACTTAGGTCATACTAGGGTCCTTAACCATAATTAAGATGTCCTGACCTAGGTTAGCCTATAGGCAAGTCTCCTAGTCACATTAGACAACATCTAAAACTAGCACCAAACCAATGTACTAAAAATCACCTAAAATCACATTAATTATAATTAATAATAATAATCCTCAAATAAATTCCAAAATTTTGAAAATGACCAAAATACCCTCAAGCTAGAAAAGTGGCAGTGACAGGTACCTTATAACTGTAAGATGTATGTGACCTAGGACAGCGTTGTACCGCCGGTACTGCGGCATAGGCTAGACGTAACTACTTCTCGTACCCCTACACTGGGTACGGGTCATGACACATTTTTAGTGGTGGCCCATACAGGTCAAGAGTCGCATTATTATGATATCGTAGTAGCACAATGACTTAGTTGTACTGCTATGAGCCTGTGATAGAATATAGGAAGTAAGGTGTTAGAATAAGAGGATACTCGATCACAGTTAGAATTTCTTGAGAGATTCCTGGGATGACCCTTGAGAATCTTATTTAAACTTCAAAATGAAATCCCTTCCTTTGTTTTGTTCACTCTTACTCTTTGTTATTAAATTTTATTTTTGATTTTCCTATCGAGATGAATTTTATGGCCTGAGTTATGATATTTTCTAATAACATATGTTGACGGGAATAACAGGGATGGTAAAACGTCTACTTGATTATGGAACCTAGAGTTTATCGCAGCCATATTAGCTGGCGTGACGGAAAAATAGAGACCTGACTTCGGATGTACGTATCTTGGTTATGAGATTTGGAATTTCTCGCAGCTATACTAGTCGGCATAGCAAGAATTCTAGACGACATGATTACAGAGGTGCATACCCCAGTTATGGAATCTATCGTTTATCGCAGCCTTGCTTACTGGCATGGCGAAGACTCTGAGTAACATAATTTTGGACAGACGCATATGATTATCAGATTGTATCTTGAGAAGGTTTTTAAACATATCATCTCTATCATACCCTTCTGTTGTTATAAAATTGTATTCCATCATCAAATAACTTAAGAGTAGGGATATTTTAGGAGAGCTTATTCATATATAGTTCTTTCATAGTGTAATGATATGATGACTTGTAGAGTGTCTGTATCCTAGAGATGATAGTTAGCATTGGTATTAGAATAGTAACCCATTATAAATGATTCCTCTGTTATTTATAATACCAACCAGTTTTCATATAGGATGTTAGTATGCCTTGCAGCCTTGCTGATTTATTATTATTTTTCCCTTATCGTCCAGTAAGGCACCCATGATCAGAGCCTGTTCTTGAGTGTAGTTGTAGTTTCGCCTAAGACTGAGAGGTCTATATATATAGATAGGTTACAGATGATATTGGCATATGGGATATGGATTTGGTTGGTATCTATAGGTCATTGTTGTATAGGGTTATTGACATGTTGTTTAGCCTATATTTGGTCCAGTTTTCTATTTAGTTAAGTTCTCTTTGTGTTGAGTTCAGTCATGTTTGATCAACCTTTATAGGCAGAGTGCAGACACTTCACTAGATACCCTGTCCCCTTGGTTCAGGCTTGTACAAGTTGTTCACTACACCCAACATTTCATTACCTACCACGTTGCATCATAGATTTCACTGGACTATTGTTCAGACCCCAATTATTGACTCACCAATATAACCATCAACCCCTTAACATATTCTACATATCTGGAGGGTTAGTATCATGCATATTAGAGGTCTGCACTCATCCTTACTTTCTGTACATGGTGACATACTGCATCTCTTAGCACTTTACTTTACTTGATAGCCTTGTAATACCCTTCATTATAACCTGCAGTACCTGCCCTACAGTGGAGTTTAAACCTTTTTGGGTATGGTTGTTCAGTCCATTTAGGACAGTTGTATACATTGGAGATATAATGTGGGTTGTTAATAAGAGTTCTCCTTTAATCATTTATTCTGTCCCTCTTTCATTCTTAGATACAGATGATACCTGCTTAGCCCATCTATCTAGATACATGTCCAAACCTTTCCTTTCATTGTTGGTTCAGTCTTTCTTAATTTACTGTTCCTTCTACTCTTGTGTAGTCAAGGACACATTAGCCTCCTTATCAACCAATTCACTTGTTCATTTGACTGAACACCTATATGTTCTGCATTTGGTTGCAGCCATTTGTCTTGTTCAGATTTTGGACATCTAGTGTCCTGCCCTTGAACATTTGTGCTGATCAATTGTGAACAGATGTTCCATATTACCTTGTAATGCCTAGCCCATAACTTTGTGTTCCGATTTCGACACGATTAGGTACCAATCCTATTGGCCTCTTCACATATCAGTTGGTGGTTATATGTAGATCCAATTCACATCCTATTGACCTGCCCCTTAGCTAAGATTATCCCACACATGTTTAGTGGTTCATTATGTACATGTATGGATTTTAGATCAGTAGTAGCATGCTGCCCACTGCATACTCCTACATCTGTCTTTCATATTATTTCTGTCTACACTTCTTTATCAAGCCATTACTTTATCTCAGTCAGCTTATTGCATTCTATTTGTGTGGCCTTTCCTTCAAATGGATCTGCCTATATAATTGTTCTGTTCTCTGCTTTATAGTGTTCTATCCATTTTGATTACGGGTGGAGCCTTCGTTCACATATTGTCCAGTTCACATAAGGATTTGTGAATACATTAGTGATTCATTGACCCATCCTTAGAACACACTGTCCTGATCTTCGTTTTTCCATCTGCTCGACCTGGCAAAATCTTACATATTATTGTTCTGCATCTTCATATGCAGCCATGCTACACCACTGTCTGTCCCAATACACCCTACAGTATCTGACCCCTTCATTGGAGTGATAGGCATGTGGTAGGGTATGGGTGTGTTATTAGACTTTGAGTAGAGTTTGAGGTGATGAGAGTTAAATATATATAGTTTGTATATATGTAATGTATTTTGATTTGGTATGTAGCCTGCACTCATTGCAGTATACTGCCTATTGTATTCCCTGCACACCAATTTGGTTCACTTCTTTTAGTCCACTGTCTTGCATGTATTTTAGTAGGTGTTCAGTCCAGATAGAGAGGAGAGGCCTAGGTTTGATCTAAAGGCATGTTTCAGTCACCATGTAAGTTTTCTTTTACTTTAACCTTACAAGTTGGACCCTAACGTCATGTCCTTTTTGCCTTATAAATTCAGTCCCCTTAGCATCATTCCCTTTTGCCTACATTGATGTTTCAGACCATTCATCCTTAGCCTTATTTCTAAGCATTTGTTCAGTCCCTTATGAGTTTTGTCTACCTTAACAGTTTGATGATCAGTTTTATATATATATATATATATATATATATATATATATATATATATATATATATATATATATATATATAGGAAGGATAGGCATCCCCACAATTTTTGTATCCCCATGCATCCCCATGTTCACATCCGTTGGATGTGCTTTAAGTCATATAATCTTAACCATTGGTAAATCAACGGTTAAGATTAGATGACTTAAAGCACCATCCAACGGTGCAAATAGGGGGGATGCTTGGGGATGCAAAAAGTGTGGGGATCTTGATCCTTCCTCATATATATATATATATATATATATATATATATATATATATATATATATATGGCTCGCGCTGCTCGCGCTCGAGCTTCGGCCGGAGCGCCTCTGCTGGCCACCCCCCCTTCGCCTTCGTGGTCGTGTGGCCGACCTGGCAGGCTGCCCCCTGGGTGCGCTCCCCTTCGGGCGACCTCCGCCCCTCGCCGGCTGGCCGTCTCATGCCAGGGCGCCTATTCTCTCCCTCATGTGGGGATTCCCCGTCCTCCTCGCCGGAGCGGGTCCGTCGGACGCCACCTTCCCCTACCTCCTCCCCCCCACCTCCTTCTCGGTGCCGCCGTCGTACCTGCCTGTCTCGGCGCCATCGGCCGCAGCGCGGGGAGACTTTTCCTCCTCCATCCAACCCGACTCCTCCTCCGACACCCTCCCACCTAGGCCCTCCGTCGGAGTCGTCCTCGGAGCATCCTGGCTTCCTCCCTACATCCCTGCTCTGACCCTCTCCGGCTTCCCCGGACGCTCTCAGTCCCCCGACCTGCGGCAGGACAGGCGGTGCCTCCTCCCCCCCATCCTCCGCTGCTGGCCTCGCGGGCACTCCCCCTCCTCCATCCTCTCATCCCGGCGCCCGCGCTCCTCTCTCGACGGCGGCGCCCTCCCCCAGCGCGCCCACCCTCGTGGGCCGTCGTAGCTGCGAAGCCGCCGGCCAGGTTCTGTTTCCTTCTGGCCGCCTCCAGCTCCTCGTCGGTGGACCTCGCGGGTCGAGCACCCGTGGGCACGTCGAGCTCCCCGCCCTTCCCGGCGTCGGCCCTTCCGAGCACTGCCGTTCCCTCTCCCTCCTCCACTCTCCGGCGTTCTCTCCGCCGGCGGTAGGAGCCTCCGCCTGTCGTGCCCCCTGCTCGCGCCTTCCTCCTTCCTTCTCCCCTCCCTCCCTCGCCCCCTCCGTCTCGCGCCCTCTCCACCCAGAGGACGCCCCCCGCCACTGGAGGTCGAACCCCCCCTCCGCCCGCCCCTCCTCCCTCCGGGCGGGCACATCCTGCCGGTAGCCCATCCCGTCGGTCTCGAGCCGTGTGGTCGCTAGTTCGGGCCGCGCGCTCGGCTCCCTTAGGCAGAGTGCCATTTCCCGGGCAGTACAGCGCCTGGAGACGCGCGCCTGGCCTTGGGGTGCGAAATCGCCCCCCTTCCTTGGGCGCGGACCTCCCTCCTTTCCCGTCGGGGGACCGCTCTCGTTCTCCCTCTCTTCAGTCGACGGATATCCCCCCTCCTCGCTCTGGGCCGGCCCATCCGCCGGAGCCCAGCCTCCGCTCGCTCTCCCCCTCTCGCGAGCCCCGCCCTCCTTCCCCTCGCCGGCGCGCTTATCCCCTCCCGGGTGGTGGTCGCCTGAAGTTTACCGGCCTGCGTCTGCCCGCCCCTCTCGCGCTCATCCGACCGACCACGCCGGAGCCCCACCCCTCCCTCCGGGCCGGCCCCGTCGAAGCCCCCCTCCTCGGTCTTCCCGCCTGCGCCCCAGCACACGGGAAGGGGGGCCCGAGGTCCTCCTGCCTCTTGCCCACATCCGGCAATGCATCCCAGCCTCGGACTGGATGCCCCTAGGGCCTCGTGCCCACACCAGCTTCTCTTCTCGGGAATCGTTCCCGTTCAACGCTCATCAATGCTGTGACTTTTTTGAATTTCAAACAGTTCGAAATTTTGAGTTTTCAAAATTTCGTTTTGGTTAGGAACAATGCGGTTTTCGGAAGTTTGTCCTCTAACTTTCGAAATACCGTATTTCTACATGTACTTTGTATTTCCTTGCTTTTCAGGGCCATTTTTTGTTTTTTTTTGCCCTGCACCTGTATTGCTCTTTTTGAGCCCACCTTTATTTTCAATAAAATGCTTCTTTCAAATATATATATATATATATATATATATATATATATATATATATATAGATGATGTACTTAGGATATATGTAATGGTTGTTGTTCTTGAGCTTATGTAAATGTGGTATTTGGGATTTGTGTGCTTAGATTATAGGTATTTAGTTATGGGTGACTTGATAGGATTTGGGAAGTTAAGAGTTAGTCTATTATAGATTTTCTCTTCTTTTTGGCTAATTTCTAGTTGCCAACACCTAGATATCTAGCATAGGCAAAACTCTAAGTAGTTGACCAGTTGTTGACCAAGTACTTGGATGTTGACAAATTAACTAGTTGTTGACCAGTAGTTGACCATTGACTATGTTAGACTTAGTTTGACTAGAGATAGGATTAATGTATGTTGTTTGTTTGTGGTTTGATCATGTTTGATTACTTTGTAACTTGAAACCTTGTTTGTGTTTAGGTCAGAGACATAGTTTTTCTGAGGATATCTTCGACTCGTGGTACCATACGTTTTGGTGGAGGTAGGAAGCTTAGCCCGTACTTCATCGAACCTTTCGTGATCAGCGAGAGAGTCGATGACGTGGCATATAGGCTAGACTTGCTACCTGCACTAGTGGGTGTCCACAACGTATTCCACGTATCACAGTTGAGACGGTACGTGGCTGATCCTTGCCATGTACTTGACCATTCGAAGATTGAGGTGGGACCTACTCTCAGTTATCCAGAGTAGCCAGTAGAGATTCTGGATCATCGAGAGAAGGTACTGAGAAACCAGGTGATACCCTTGGTTCGTGTCGCATGGAGACATCATTCTCCAGGAGAGTCTACTGGGAGCGGGAGGATGAGATGCGCGAGTGATACCCATATCTTTTTGGACCTTGAGGTATGATTGTCTATCCTTCTTATCAGTTTAGTTTTACCTTTTAATTTCGAGGACGAAATTCTTTTAAGGAGGGTAGATTTGTCACTACCACATTTAGCTTGAGGGTATTTTGGTCATTTTGTTAATTTTGAATTTATTTTGATTTATTGGAGTGATGATTTTTATTTTTAACTTTTGACTTATTGAGACTTTGGAGACTAACCTAGATGTTGACCCTAGCTATGGTGACTTGATTAGCATGGTGAGACCCTAGTCTAACTCAAGTCAACCCAAGATTAGTCCCTTAGAATCAAGTTTCAAATAGGAGGATTAATGATTAGGTTCATAGCTTGTGACTTATGAAATTATTTCCATGACCATTAAAACTTGGCCCAAGCCCACTAGACTAAGCCCTAACCCTAATTCCCATTCATTAGTGGCCGGCCACCTAGGGTTTCCCCTATAAAGTCTCTCTTCCTTTGGTTCTTGCCTCTTTTGTATTGAATCAACACTTGGAAAAGGAAAGGTATGGCCATTCTTCCCCATTCCATAACTTTCCTATTTTAATTCCTTTTGACTCTAGTTTCTTGCATTAGAGTCTAATACTCCTCTATTTCCTGATTATGGAGAGAAATCTCAGCTTTTGAACAATTTAAGGATTTGAGCTAGCAAGGAGGAACACTCTATTTTGGGGCTTTTCTTGCCATTGGACACACTATAGGTATGTAGGCCTTAAAAATGAAAGTCACGCTGAGTTGATCAGAACTGAGTCTCAAAGTCATGCAGAAGTGATCAAGACAAATGTTTAAAAATCACGCTAGAGACAGCTCATTATTTGTCAGAAATATCATCATGACTGACAACACGACAGTCGAAGAGTGTCTCCTCGTATGCCACGTATGCACAGAACTTGAGAGATCACAGCCGACTATTGCGTGACTTTCGAAATCTTTTTCAACAAGACTCAGCCTTCATCAAGTTGGCGTACCAAAAGAGCTTCTTGTCATTTAATGCGACTGACAAAGTAATCACTGTCAGAGATTTTGTGTCAGTCGAAGCGCGTCGAATCAAGACAGCTGGCAGTCCTGCCTCAAGCTTGCGTATATTTTGAGCCTTCTGCTCAAGTCTGCGTGTATTTTGAACTTCTATGTTCATTCCTCAAGTCTGCGTGGATTCTGAAGCTCTTAGCCCCAAGTCTGCGTGGATTCTGAAGCTTCCTGCCCCCAAGTTTGCGTGGATTTTGAAGCTTTCTGACCCGAGTCTGCGTGGATTTCGTCCTCAACGAGCCCTGCGTGGATTTCATCAAATTGGAGTACGTGGCAGCCATGCCACTGATCTCTTGCCTGCGTGTCCTGTAACTTGCACACGATTCATGTACGATTTCCATGTGTCCAACAGTTACAGGCCACGTCCAGTAACTGCTCACAACTTTGCGTATGTTAGATCCTGCGTGATTTTCAACTATGCAGAGGCTGTGAAGACAGTTATCTTTTTTTAGTTATTTTTGTTTCTATAAATAGAGTTCTTTTCTCATTCATTGTACAGATACACAGATATCTAATTGCTGTTGAAATTTTGAGAGCTTTTTTTCTTCGCATCGTCCAAGGGATAAAGCGATCGTCTTCTAGATCGGATTCCTACAGTTGTAATTTTCCCAGATACACAATAAATAAAGTAAAATTATTTATGGAAAACAAATTGGCGACTCTGCTGGAGAAAACCATCTTCTCTTCTGAGATGGCAACAACTCAATGCGACACTTCGTCAGTCGGCTCGACGAAGAAGGTGATATCGATCCAATTCGATCAACTCGCCTACGAAGAAATGCAGCGGGCTAAGGGTGGCAAGCCCACTTCAGCCTCCATCACTACTGCCAAGTCGAAGGGACAATCTGTCTACGTCCCTAAGAATCAGTTGGCAATCAATGGTGACTTTTCTGCCACAGTGTCTACTCCTAACACTGGCAAGGAGTCTACTGCAAGCACACACACTCTTGTGTGTTCAAAGACAACAGCAACCAAAAGTCACGCTGGCAGCACTGGCTCCTTAGCCAAGCCTGTTCCAGCGTGCAATCTTAATTCTAAAAGTCACGCTGGCAGTACTGGTTCTTTGGCCAAGCCTGTTCCAGCGTGCAATTTTAATTCTAAAAGTCACGCTGGCAGCACTGGCTCCTTAGCCAAAACTATTCCAACGTGTATTCCTAAATTCAAAAGTCACGCTAACAGCAATGGCTCCTTAGCCAAGCCTGTTCCAGCGTGTATTTCACCAAAATTTGGCTCCTTAGCCAAAACTTTGTACACTGACAATACAAGCTCCTTAGCCAAATTGTCACCAGCATGCTCTAGGAAGAATAGCTCTTTAGCTATCTCTTCTTCTTTACCAAGTTCTACTAGAACTGGGGTTGGTCTTGCTAAAACTCCTCTACACAAAGTCCCTTCGAAAAGAGATAACTCTTTAGTTGTTTCTTCTGCTCCTGTAGTTTTTACTTCAGGAACAGCTTTGACTGACAATTTTGTTAGTCAAAGAAAAGGAGATGGTCTTTTGACTACTCTTTCTTCTGGACATTCTATGTCTCAAAACTTGATCAAGTCTAAAAAGAAACATTTCTTAATGTCTTCTTCTACGACTTCTTCGAATTGGGCACATAATTTGTCTATAAAAGAGGGTCTGTTACCAACTCCTAATCAAGGGGGTGATCCAACTCTTCCCTCTCTGCAAATATCCAGATCAATGGAAGGAAAACTCCAAGTTTCAAGAACTAATGTGTTACCTCCAACTGATCTAAGAGCAAAACATGATCAAATCCGTTTAGGAAGCACTTCTGGTGTCAAGAAACCATACCAATCGGGAACAAAAGCAAGAGATCCAGATGCAGAGTATGCTAGAAATTATGTAGCTCACATTAATCACTCTCTATATAACCAAGAGCCATCAAGACCCAAGAACCAGAGAATGTTCTCTGATGTATCTCAATCTTCACAGACAGATCTGTAACATCTTCAACAGAAGAGAAGGAGTAATTCTGTGACAATGGACCATGCTGAATGTGACTTCCAGCCAAGAGTCATAATTTAATGCAGATGTCAATCAATGGATCAGGACCATGTTGATCATGAATGTGACTTCCAGCCGAGAGTCACAATGCAATGCAGATGTCAAACTACACGACAATCTGTCTTCAATCGGATTCAGTATGAACCTATACCTGATGAAGATGAACCTCTGTATGCTTCTGTCAATATGACCTCTCGGGACACTGGGGGTAAAAATGATAGTCCAGATGGAGTATATAGAGGCACCAGATCAAGAGTCCTGGCTTCTACTCAAAGGACTTTGATTTCTGAAGATGATCCTGAATTTCTTGGGGAATCTAACTTCCCACCTCTTCCTACTGGGGGTAGTTCTCCTATAACTGACTTTGATACACAAAGCAGTGATTCAGAACAAACAACATCCACAAGTTCATCAATAATCCCTCGTACAGTCACAACATATATGGTTGATGGGAATACTGATGAACCTTCTTCTTCCATAACTCCTCAAGAACAAAGAATTGCTTCTTTGGAACAGCAAATGAAGTCTATGGCTGATAATATGAAGTCGATGTATGAACTCGTGGCAGCCCAATTGCAAAATCAACAGACTGTACCAGAAGCTACACCAATTGACACTGGTGTAAGTCCAGTCCATATTCTTCCAGCAGTTCAATCCAATACTCCTGGGCAAGCTCAAACAGTTCCTAGTCACTCTGGAGCTGGGGGTAGTACTTATAATGCTGTTCCTCCTCCCAACTATTCTCTACAAGCTACAACTCCACAATCTTCCGGAGTTGTTACTGAAGAATTGAGGAATCTCAGAACTCAATTCGAGGTATTCAAACAGAAAGATGGTTTACAAAGGTTAGGCATCAAGCAACCTTATTCGATAGAATGGAAGCAAGTATCATACCCTCCTAAATACAAGCCTCCTACTATCTCATTCTATGATGGAACCACTTCTCCAAGTCAATTTATTAATCACTTTGAAGTGATGACTGACCAGCTACAACCAAGCGACGTCCTCCTTACTCGGGTGTTTGTCGGATGTCTCAAAGGAACGGCTTATGAATGGTATAGAAGTCTCCCTGATGGGTGTATTACTTCATTTGCCGGTTTCAAACAAATGTTTCTTGAACGGTTCTATGAAGGGCTCAACGACATGACTATGTCTACTCTTATTAGAATCAAGCAGAAAAATAATGAAACTACAGAGAAATTCATTGAACGGTTTCGAAGAGAAGCTCTGAAGATGCCTCTTGGAACTCCTGATGCTGTCACAATCGACACATACAAATCAAATTTGTTGCCAATAATCAGCATGTGGACAGAATCCACTCAATTTCAAGATTGGCCTTCCTTCATAGTCAGTGCCAAAGCCGTAGAAATCAGTGCTGAAACCTTCAAAGGTTTAGGAGTGCAGATGAATCCTAAAGAAACAGGTTAAAATACTGCTAAATTCAATAAAAACAAGGAAAAAGAAACTCTTGAAGTTAATCTTCAGAGTAAAGATGCATCGACCGTTCAAACTTCTCCTGTCTCTACAACTCAACAACCGAGAACACCTCTCCCCAAGGAAGAATTTTCTTTTGATGACGATGATGTCCTTGGTATCTTTGAATGTCTGCTGAAAGGTAATAAAATACAATTACCTGAAATCAAGAAACCTGATGAAGCTGGTAAGACAGATCATCCTAAATACTGTCCGTACCACAGGATGTTGGGTCACACAATTCGTACATGTTATGTACTGAAAGGAAAGATCCAAGAAATGATTAAATCTGGAGCTATCTCTCTTACTCCGAAAGAGAAGACCGTCACTTCCAATGTCGTCTCTTTGCAATTCGGAGATTTTCCCCCTCAATTCCTTGAAAGTGGGATCGTTCCTATTCCTAAGGCAACTCTTGAGATTGTGAATATTCCTCCTCTACAGTCTGAAGGATTAGTACCAATCACTATGGAAACAGAGGAAATCATGTGGATTCATCCTGATCTAGTGGCAGACTTTGAATCTCCTTCTCTTCAAAAGACTACATCTCGAAAGTCCAAGAAGGCTGGAAAGATTAAGTCATGTCATATGACTTCTCTCGGATCTCCTTCTGATACAGAGCCAAAAGATAAGGAAGAAGCACTTGCCGGTGCTACTCGAACAGGGAAACCTTATCTAAAGGATTATTCCAAGAATCCTGAGAATACTCCTAATATCCCTCCTGCTGACAAAGATGCTCCTAATGTTCCTCTTGAAGAAGAATCATCCACTGTACCTATTCCTTCCACTGTACCAGTTGAACCTGCTCCTTTCAAGCCCATAGCTCTTGAGAAAG
Organism: Iris pallida; assembly: GCA_029216955.1. NCBI lineage: Eukaryota > Viridiplantae > Streptophyta > Magnoliopsida > Asparagales > Iridaceae > Iris > Iris pallida. The sequence goes on from JANAVB010022800.1 coordinate 13,493,050, forward strand.
GCAAACAACAGGCTCGGTTTGATAAACCAATCAAGAAGTCTCCTCCTCTTGGGCTTCAGAAACCTTATAATTTTGACATTTTAGCGCAACTTGCTAATACTCCAGCTAGAATGTCACTCTTTGAACTTCTACGTCTTTCCAAAGAAACTCGGAAGACGTTAAGTGAGGCACTTCTTCAGGCAGACTCTTGTCTTGTACAATTAAAGAAGCCAGGTGAAGAACCTGCCACTTGCTTACATTGCAACAGTGTATTGGAGATTATCCCAAATATCACCTTTATATAAGACGACATGCTATTGGAGGATAATCGACATGATCGGCCTCTCTACTACACCGGTTATATCGATACAATGAAGATAGATCGTATCCTCATCGATCCAGGGTCTGCTATAAGTATAATGTCGAAGAGCCTGTTGGATGAATTGAAAATTCCTCTTCACAAGCTTTCCAAGACGGTTACTACTATCCTGGGATTCAATCAAAGTCGAAGCGAGCCTCTGGGAAAGATTCATCTGAAACTTCAGATTGGCGATTTCAGATCCAAAGTCACTTTCTATGTGATCGAGATCGTAGGATCTTATAATCTTCTTCTGGGGAGGCCCTTTCTTCATGAAAATAATGTGGTGCCCTCTACTCTTCATCAGTGCTTTAAATATATTGACAGCAATAGAAGAGTACAAAAAGAAGTCGCTGATATAAATCCCTTCCATGGGGTTGAAGCTTATTTCAATGATTCCCGGATGTACAAAGAAGAGTATACAAGGGTGATACAAGCTATGAAGAAAGAGGATCCACAAAGTGAGACTTTAATAATTCCTGTTAAAGGTCGAACTACTCAACAACAATCTCCCAAACCCTCTGGAGAAGGTTCTTTCATCATTCCAGTGAGCGGACGGATTTCCCTATTACCTCAGTCGTCTACTCAAGATATTCTGATCATTCCTGTTGGAGGACGGACTACTCTTCCATCTCAAGTTTCAAGGGAGCTCACCTCTTCTGAGCCGTTTGTTATCGATCTTAATCGAAACAAAACTCCTTCTAATTCTTCTTCTCCTCCTTTAGTCATTGATTTGGCTAAGATCTCTAAGGCTCAGCCTTCTTCCAATGTAAATACTGCTACTTTTAAAGTTAATGAAAAGTCTCCATCTTTGCAGTATGTTGATGTGTGTAATCATGTTCATAGTTATTTACATTTGTTAGATGACTTGAGAACAATAACTATAGGAGTTGTACAGACTTTCCATACAGACGTATCCCTAGAATCAGTACAAACTTCATACTTTCTAGTTCCCAGCAGAAAGCCAGGAGACATTCCAATATTCTTTTACAAAGGTCCCCAAAATCCTTCTAACCCTGAAGATGATGACAAAAATGATGATACTAGAAGATTACAACTACGTCATTATAGTCAGCAATCTAAAGACATCATTAAAAATATGGGTTATGACTTCAGAACTGGCCTCAGTAATGGTAGAGGAAGAAGAATGCCTGTTCGGATCCCTCCTCTGAAATATGGAAGGATGAAATACGGATTGGGTTATATTGCTCCTACTCCTTTTATTAACATTGTCCATGAAGATCCCGAATCTGACGAAGATAAGAGATCTGATTCTTCTAATACTATCTCTTGGGACTCTGATACAAGTATCGGCGAATTCTACTGCAATATTCTATCTTCCAACATGGTCTCCATTGACTATTCTGAAGAAAGTGATGAAGAAGAAGATGAGTTTGAAATCTCACCTGAATCAGAACAGTGGGCCCAAAGGTTAGATAATCAATGGGAGTTCCGGTTCGAACAAAAAGAACCTCCGACTGAAGATAAACTTGTTCAAATATATATTGGTGAAGAGGGATCCCCCAAACCAATATTCATCAGTGAAAGTCTTTCAGAAACTGATAAACAAGACATGATCAAACTTATTCGTGAATACATCGATGTCTTCGCTTGGAGTAATGAAGATATGCCAGGACTTGATCCACAGATTGCAACTCATAAACTCAATATCATGCCAAATGCTAAACCGGTCAAGCAACAACAGCGACGATTTCATCCGGACATTATAGATGCAATTGAAGCTGAAGTCAATAAACTCATGGCCTCCGGGTTTATTAGAGAGGAACAACATCCTGATTGGGTGGCTAATATAGTTCCTGTCCTTAAAATGACTGGCAAGATCAGAGTATGCATAGACTTCCGCGATCTCAATGCGGCATATCCTAAAGACGAATTCCTTCTACCAATCACTGATGTTATGATCGATAATACCTATGGGTTTGAAAGGATGTCATTCATGGACGGGTATTCTGGGTACAATCAGATTAAAATGTTTCCAGATGACGAGAAGCACACTTCTTTCAGAACGCCGATCGGTACATACTGTTATACAGTGATGCCATTCGGTCTCAAGAATGCAGGAGCAACTTATCAACGAGCTATGAGCATTATATTCCGTGAACATTTGCGAAAAACATTCGAATGCTACGTTGATGATATTGCAGTCAAAAGTCGACAAAAAGAGGATCACATCCAAGATTTGAAGACTATATTTGATCTAATGCGTAAGCATAAATTAAAGATGAACCCTACTAAGTCCTTCTTAGGCGTCTCTAGTGGCAAATTTCTTGGCTTCGTCATTACCGCTAAAGGTATACACGTGGATCCCGAGAAGATCAAAGCCATCCAAGAGATGCATCCTCCATGCACCTTAAAAGAGCTACGAGGATTTCAAGGAAGGATCGCTTATATTAGAAGATTCATCTCCAATCTTTCAGGACGCTGCAGACCATTCAACAAACTTATGAAGAAAGGTGTTTCTTTTGTCTGGAATGATGAATGTCAGAAGGCATTCGATGATATAAAACAATATCTGATGAGCCCTCCAGTATTGGTACCTCCTGTCTCAGGATTACCATTCCTCCTATATACCAGAGCAATGAGTCATTCACTGGGTGCATTGCTCGCTCAGAAGAATAAAAATGGTCATGAATAAGCCATTTACTATCTCAGTCGTACTATGACCGGAGCTGAACCTCGATATTCACCGGTCGAAAAAGAATGTCTAGCCTTGATGTTCGCTGTCCAAAAGATACGACATTATATCATGGGTCAGACTATTCATGTCATTTTTCGGATCAATCCTATACGGATCATGATGAAGAAACCCAGTGTTTTGAATTCTCGATTGGCTAACTGGGGAATCTTACTTGCTCAGTATGACATGCACTATATTCCTCAGAAATCAGTCAAAGGACAAGCTTTAGCCGATTTTCTGGCTGCTCATTAAATTCCAGAAAATTCAAAACTCTATGATGAAATCCCAGATAAAGTCCTAGATTCAAACCAAATTGCTGAAGAAGATCCTACTTGGCGTCTATTCTTTGATGGAGCCTCGAGAATAGGTCCTAATGGTGATATTGTCGCTGGGGTTGGAATTGTTCTTGTGTCGCCAGAAGGTCTTGCTATCCAAAGGGCTTATTCTTTCGATCAACCATGTTCAAACAATGTAGCTGAGTACAATGCACTACTTATTGGTCTTCAACTCGCTAAACATCTGAATATTCAACATTTGGAAGCGTATGGAGATTCTAAACTCATTGTCAATCAGATAAGGGGTACTTATGAAGTTCGCCATCAAGATCTGGTTCCTTATCACAGATCGGCTATATCTATGGATTCTTCATTTGAAGGGTTCTTCATTGAGCATGTTAGATGAGCATGTAACACAGAAGCTGATGCTCTTGCCAATCTTGCGACGGTGTTGGCTATTCCAATTAGACGTCAACAAATGATTGTTGTCTGCAATCGAGAATTATTTCATCTTGAAAACAATCTAACTCTAGGACTTCCAGTTGACATTGAAGAATCAACATCTCATGATGTCAACACAACAAAAGGATTTGGATTTAGCCGTAAATCATTATCATCTTCATCGGATTCTAGCATGGAATTCATCTTCAGTAATTCATCTGAGACTCAGAATACGGATAAAGATTGGAGACTTCCTTTCTTAGATTTCGTATTATACGATATTCTTCCAGATGATCCGAGTGAAGCGGCATCTATCAGACGACGATCACTCAGATTCTATTACAATCATACTACAAAAACCTTATATCGTCGAGCTTATGATGGTTTACTTCTTCGATGTGTTGCCGGGGATGAGGCTCAACAAATTATTCGTGAAGCACATGATAGAATTTGTGGAGCACATCAGCCTGGACCAAAACTTCAAGACCGTATTCGACGTATGGGTTATTACTGGCCTACTATGGTATCAGATGCCATCGAATATGCGAGAAAGTGTAAAGCTTGTCAAATCCATGCAGATTTCATTCATCAACCCTCGGAATTTCTGCATCCGACGGCAGCATCATGGCCCTTCGAAGCTTGGGGCATAGACATTATTGGTCCAATCAATCCGCCATCATCAAAAGGTCATCGGTTTATTCTCGCAATAACCGATTATTTCTCCAAATGGGCCGAAGCTATTCCTTTATCTGAAGTCAAGACGTCCAATGTCATCAATTTTATCAAGCATCATGTCATATACAGATTTGGTGTTCCTCGACGTATTATTCATGATAATGGTCCACAGTTTGTCAGTCAAAAATTTACTCGATTCTGTGACGATCATCGGATCAACAATATGGCTTCTACAACATATAATCCGACAGCTAATGGATTAGCAGAAGCTTTCAACAAGACCATCATCAAGCTCTTAAAGAAGTTTGTTTCTACTAACAAACGCAATTGGAGTGAGAAACTTGGCGAATGTTTGTGGGCTTACCGTACTACAGTTCGTAATGCTACTAAATGTACACCTTTCTCTCTGGTGTACGGATACGAAGCTATTCTTCCATTAGAGATTCAAATTCCTTCTTTAAGGATAGCAATCGCTAATAAACTTACTGTCGAGAATAATGATCGTCTTCGACTTCAGGAGTTGGAAGCTCTGGATGAAAAGCGGTTATCTGCTCAACAGAATATCGAATTCTATCAAGCTAGAATTTCAAGAGCTTTTAACAAGAAAGTCAGAGTTCGAGCATATCAAAAAGGGGAACTTGTTTTAACAGTCAGACGTCCTATGACTATGACTCATATGAGCAAAGGCAAATTCGACGCAAAGTGGGAAGGCCCATATATTGTGAGCAGAGTTTTCTCAAATGGAGCTTATCAACTCTCAGAACTTGATGGTCGAAAAATTATGATGCCTATCAATGGCAAATTCCTTAAAAAGTATTATGTATAAATATAAATACTTGTAAATCATCAGACAAGTTCATGTTTATAAATAAAATTTTATTTTAATCATGAATGATAGTACATGATATTAAGGAAGATCACTATCATCCTTCTCTATATTTGGACGTAGACTGCTGCCGTCTTTCTCAAAAATGTGATCAGCAAAAGAATTGAGAACTTCTTTGCTGGAGCCCACGAAAAACTTGCAGACTGCCATCCTCATGGCTTCTTCTTCTTCAGACCTTCCTGGATCAAGCAGAAAGTTCAGAATATCTCGTGGCGGTTTGGATGCAGACGAACCTTCGCTTGCTTCTATCTCCTTCGGCTGAATTAGATCAGCAGGGCATTCTTCAGTGTCCTTCTGAACCTTCGAGACGATTTCAACTTTCTTGGATGCTTCTTCAGATGACATTTTTATGTTGAAGAGTAGAAGTATTCATTTTTGATTAGATTTCTGCTATATTTATAGACAGAAGTTCCTCGAATAATAAAGCGACACGTTCATCTGACGGTTCGTCTGTTCGTTAATGCTTGATGATTCATCCGTTCATTTATTACATTCATCCGACGGTTCGTCCGTTTTTTAATGCTTGACGGTTCATCCGTTCATTTGTCATATTCATCCGATGGTTCACTTGTTCATTATCACCTGACGTTTATCCGTTCATTATCTTCTATCAATTTATTAAAAAAATAGGGATTCGTTATTTATCATGTTTTCATAAACCTCTGAATAAATATTGAATCTACCTACTCATCTATCACTTTCCATTTTTTGCATAGAAATCAATCTATTTTTCTCTCTTGAGTTCCTATATATTATTATGTCCATATTACCTCTGATAGTATTAGGTATTCTAAATCAGAAAAGAAGATTTCATTTTCTATCATGTCCACAATTCATCCAGATAAATACAAATCATTGAGCATAGAAGAATTATCATTTCCACTCTCATATCATCATAAAAAATCTATTACATTTTTCTTAGACTTTTTTACAAATTATAATAGAAATCTATTACAATTTTGGATTTTTCATTCTACACACACAATAATAACCTAATAGAGATCCATTTTCCTCCTTGGATCTTCTTTGATGGGTTCGTTGTTTGTGGCAATTCCTGACTATCTGAGCTCCAGTGGCGACCAGAGCAGCAGGAATCAAACTCTGGTCTTATCTCTCAGACGAGAGGAGAACCACAGAGTTTGGCAGCCCAAAGGCGTGTTGCTGCCAATACAACTGGTGGATTAGGAGCGGCCTTTCAGAGGAGACAGGAATGTATCCAACATTGGGATACAATTCCTAGTTCTGCCTTGAAAGGAACTCTACTACCCGATTTCTCGGGGTAGAGCCGACTCCACCGTCCAACTCTCCGTGTATAAAGGCTCTTCCTACCATCGGAGGAAGACCCTTCTATCCCACGAAGAGTTCTGAGTTGTCTGATTTGCGCATCAAAAGCGCATGAGCTCCCTGATGTTGGTGTCAGAAGAACGCTCTCCACAGCATCCAAATCACCAATGCCAGTTCTGAAAAATTTTTGCAGCCAAGCTTCTGCAGAAAACAGCAAAGAAAAAGAGATTAATCAACAGAAATGTCATTTGGCACGTACTGGCCAGTCACGCACATTCTGTTCAGTCAGAAATAAAAAAAGGGGCTTATCTTCAAACAGTGAAAAGTGGGCTACTATACTAGACTCACCATCAAAATCAAGATCAGAGAGCATTACTATCATCAATTTCTTGTTGAGAATGGAATCTCGCAAAAAGGTCATTCTCAGAAGAAGAAAAAGAATGAAGGAATGAGTATGGGTGGAACTTAGTTATCTATTTAAAGGTCAAAGTGCAAGCCTATTTTTGGGAAAGACCCGAGTAAAAAGCGCTCATAACCACGGAATGAGTGTCACGTGTGCTTTGGAAGACAGCATAATATTTGAAATAGTCAAAGAAGCCACCTAATACTTTTCATTAGCACACGCTATTCGGAGTAAAGCTAGCTCTCAGCGTGAATTCGTACCACAGGAATATTTGAGCACTGATGGCCTTACAAAAGAGGAAAAAAAGTGCAACATTTTCAAAAGAAAACAGAAGCATAAAAAAATATGCTCTATTTTGCAGAGCGACTGAGCTTGGCACCCAATTCCTCTACGCTGTTGACCCCCATACGGTGTAACAGAGCATTGAGCGCTTTCCGCTGCTCTGCAAGGCTACGCCCATTGGAAGAAGAAGAACCATCTAGACCAAAATGGCTCAGGAAGTTCTTGGCTAATTGAGTAGGGTCATCTTTGAACTCGAAAACTAAAAGCTCCGGTTCCTTACCCCCGAGAGTAGGGTCGCCATGGGCACAAAAACCCAACTTTCGTGCTTCTTCTTCAGCTTTCTTCTTCGGTGTCATGTTGATGTGAGATGAAGATTAAAATCGAATTTCTCCCTGTTTATATAAAGAAGCACGCCGGCGGTTCATATTCCACCATAAATTGGACGCAATCAGTCTCGAGAAACGAAGAGTCATCATGACATTTAATAAATTCATTTGCATGTTTTCAAAGAATTAAGGAGTAAATATCTCTTTAAAGTCATCTTAGCGTGACTAAGTTCATTTTATCACCTTGATTTCAAAGTATTTCGAAATAATTTATCATTTTTCAAAAACTTTGAAGGGGGTTTTGTAGGCCTTAAAAATGAAAGTCACGCTGAGTTGATCAGAACTGAGTCTCAAAGTCACGCAGAAGTGATCAAGACAAATGTTTAAAAATCACGCTAGAGACAGCTCATCATTTGTCAGAAATATCATCATGACTGACAGCACGACAGTCGAAGAATGTCTCCTCGTATGCCACGTATGCACAGAACTCGAGAGATCACAGCCGACTATTACGTGACTTTCGAAATCTTCTTCAACAAGACTCAGCCTTCATCAAGTTGGCGTACCAAAAGAGCTTCTTTTCATTTAATACGACTGACAAAGTAATCACTGTCAGAGATTTTGTGTCAGTCGAAGCACGTCGAATCAAGACAGCTGGCAGTCCTGCCTCAAGCTTGCGTATATTTTGAGCCTTCTGCTCAAGTCTGCGTGTATTTTGAACTTCTATGTTCATTCCTCAAGTCTGCGTGGATTCTGAAGCTCTTAGCCCCAAGTTTGCGTGGATTCTGAAGCTTTCTGCCCCCAAGTTTGCGTGGATTTTGAAGCTTTCTGACCCGAGTCTGCGTGAATTTCGTCTTCAACGAGCCCTTCGTGGATTTCATCAAATTGGAGTACGTGGCAGCCATGCCACTGATCTCTCGCCTGCGTGTCCTGTAACTTGTACACGATTCATGTACGATTGCCATGTGTCCAACAGTTACAGGCCACGTCCAGTAACTGCTCACAACTTTGCGTATGTTAGATCCTGCGTGATTTTCAACTATGCAGAGGCTGTGAAGACAGTTATCTTTTTTTAGTTATTTTTGAATCTATAAATAGAGTTCTTTTCTCATTTATTGTACAGATACACAGATATCTAATTGCTGTTGAAATTTTGAGAGCTTTTCTTCTTCGTATCGTCCAAGGGATAAAGCGATCGTCTTATAGATCGGATTCCTACAGTTGTAATTTTCCTAGATACACAATAAATAAAGTGAATTTATTTATGGAAAACAAGGTAAACCCTCTAAATTATGTTTTTATTATGATTTCTTTGCATCCTAGCCTAGATCTAGGTGTCCCCTAGCTGTGCTGTAAGTTTTGTGTCAAGTTGTATTGATTTCGTGTCCGTATCGGACACGTATCAACATCTAGTCCTAGGTGTTTGTGGAAATATCTTAAAGGAATTTAGTTTGTTATTTTTGAAAAGTGTTTGAATGAAATTGTTGTTTTATATATATGTAGGTTAATTTCCTCCATGACTGAGTCCTATTTTGTGTCGTGTCGTGTTAGCACAGGACACGAACTTGCTACTGCACATGCGCGGGCAGTGTCCTGCTGCCCGACCCTTCGTTCTCCTCACACAGGACAAGAGGACACGTGGGATTTTGGGAAATGTTGGGGCAATCACTGACACTATGCTCCCAAAATTTAGGAGCATATGATGCACGACACGGGGAGATATCGTGCCCGCACTGGACACGCACTGAGTGCACACTGTCACAAAACGCGCACTAACATACATTTTATGTCCACTCTAGACACGACTTGGACACGTCGTGGTGTGTTGATTGTGTAGCCCTACACGTGGGCTACACGTGTGCATGACCACGTGGCATGAGGTGTCGTGTGCTAGGGTTATATACTAAAAGCATCACTTTTGTAGTAACCATATTTCCTTAAATTTTGAATGGGAATTATATGGGCAAATATTTGCATATTGTATTTGTTGCAAGTGTTAATGCAAATGTCTGATATTCTATATTGTAGATAATATGGTGTGTGGTATCACACAGAAGATCATATTATTAGTTCCCTATGGAGTATATAAATAGTTCACAACCTAGATGGACTTGGACAATCTATTGGAAAGGTTGTAGTGTAATATGGTATTAGTCTATCTTGACCATAGGTTTACACTAGTACACTTTGTGTGTATTGAACAAGACCACTTGAGGTTGTTCTCTTTGTACTGACTACATAAGAGAACAAACACCTCTGTTATTATGGATGCTTGTGCTCTTAATCCGAATATAATAACAGACATGTATATGCAGTGTACATTACTTTGACTCATAAAAAAGTGAGATTCATTATGGATCAACAACCTCTATGAATTGGGTAATAATATTGTATGTATGATGGGCTATTGATTATAAATGGAATCCATGTCCCGATACATCGGATTGATGATGTCCCCTTAAGGAGCTCATAAGGATTGTCATGCAAAACCTGCAGGTGGATTATATCCGACATGACAAATAAAGTTGAGCGGTACTACTTAAGGATAAAAGATTTCGAATCAATATAGTTATCGGTAACTTAATTTGATCGACGGACATACGATATCTTAACATGGGGAGCCAAATGAGCATATAATAAAAGGAGCCCATAAACATAATTTAGGATTAGGGAGGTAGTACAATAATAGCTCATTAGTGGACTGAGCTATTGTTAATGGGCCTGGATTGTGTGTTCGAGCTGAACATGGGATATCCAGATCCGTTAGGAGGCCTAACCCCAATTTCTCCTCATGGTCCCTGCCGTAGCCAATATATATCCTCTATTCTCTGGCCGTCAGATTACTAATCAGAAATCAAATACTTTCTCTAAATTCGTAATTCACGTAAGGAGAGAAAGAGAGGGATGCAAATGAGAAGAAAAGGCTGAGAGATCGTCGCCCACACGACGTCCAACTCGAGGAAGGAATACGTGCAGAAGATCTTGGGATCGTCCGCTCGAGATTGCTAGGAATTACTTGTCTCCTTTCCACCGCAGGTATAATTCATAAACCCTAGTTTCCGCCTATGAATGGTTAGAACATGTATTAGATCTTTTTAACTTTCTACCGATCAATACGCACACCAAAAAAAGGGTCCTGGGAATCACCAGTTCCATCATCGTGTCCACGAACTCAGTGAACAAGTGCACGAGAACTGTGCACTATTTTAGTGCTCGTGTGTGTGGGACTATTTGGACACGTTTGTGTCCAGTTCTTGGACACTGGAACACACCCACGACACAATCACATGTAGCACTTTATCTACCAACCTATTAATTTAATTATTAAGTTGTTTGGAATTCGAATTTGGGAATTCCCCTATTTTCTGATACCAAAACTGATTAATTGATTTTCTGTGATTTTTAATGAATGTTAAATTGTTTTGATTGATTAATTATGATGGTTAGTTCACCTATATGTGTATGAGTCTATCCTACAATGCTAGGGTTTATGTTAGCAAGAGGTTTCTAGTTTTTAAATTTGCATTAAATTGATAAACTGTTAGGTATACACTGAAACCTGAGAAATTATAAACTGTCATGTGTTTACTGATTTTATTGATTGGTTTAATTGCAATGATGTTTCACCTATGTATATATGAGCTTAGTGGCATGTTAGGATTCACATATTGTATTAGGTTTAGGTTTTTCGAATGTGCATTTGACTGATTCCTGAGAATTTGGTAAGCTGATTGGTACACTCATTGAATTCGAAAATCTGAGTTCACATCCACATTGTTTTCTCCTACTTACACACACTACAATTCTGAGAATTTAAACTGATTTGCATACACTGTCAAACCTGGGAATTGGGGCTCTGTTGTATACTCTACAAATCTGAGAACACTTGTAGACTGTCATATGTACACTGGCATCCACACACACACTCACACATTGATGACATCTACACACTGAAACTGCTATGAACACACACACTGAAACTAAAATCTGAGAACACTATTGACACTCACACAAACATACAGGACACACACACATGTATTGACACAAGCACTGTCACTCACCCATACCACACACACACACACATTTTGCACACTGAAACTGAGAGCACTTGACACCCACACACATGTGTACACTACACTGTTAACACACTACATCTATTGACACACTCATGCACATGTGTTTGCCACTCTATCTCTCTCTATATGTATATGTATACATATATAATATGTAATCTTGTGTGACAATATGTAATGTACTATATATGCATATTGTCTATATAAAATTAGTATATATATGTGTGCTTGCCTATATTATTATATATACCATAGTGCCTGTGTAATATAGCCTATGTGTATTCCAATGTGTAGGACTATGTGTATATGGAATGTATACACATGAGTTTTGGTGTGGTGTTAGCTTGTGTGACTTGTGAATGATGTGTGCTTGCTAGAATAGACTGGATAGGTTTAGTGAGACTTGTTTGGGTTAGGTTTGACCTAGTTGACCTAGTTTGATTAGAGTAGTTGACTAGAGTTGACCAAGGGTTGACTTTAGCATAGATTGACCCGAACATCATGTAGAATGCATCGTAGCAGTTTATTTTACCAATTTGGATATATTGTGACTTGTGATGTTCTGAATAGGAGGCAGACACCACTCCTCTGGCAGTATTTCATTCAGATACTCAGGATATCAGACGAGTATATTCTCTGACCGTTTCATACTTGAGAGGATTTACATTTACGTTCTAGATTACTTTACTTGATGCTGTCACGTTGTTAACACGGATTGGTAATATATGGATCCCTTCATGAGATGTTATCCCCCTCGGGAGCATCGGGTTACAGTATGTCATGTGCGTTTCACTTTCATCATGTACTCCGGTGCTTTCACCATTCATGTGCACTCTCGTGATTCATGTACTCTCATGTTCACGGAGCTCCCACATATAGAATCATGTACACCCTATTACGGGCCTTCATTTGATATCATGTGCAATAACATAACCTGTCTGGATCCTTGTGTATTAATTGGGGTACGGGAGAGTATAAATGGTCATGTGAACAATTCCAAAGTAGTATACTCATGTGCAAACTCTTAGATTACTCATGTGCAAATTCAAGCCGTTCACATGTTCATCTTGTACTCTAAATTACTAGTTCACTGTTAGTTCTCTACTTATAGTATTTATTTACATTACAGTTCTCTCTCTTTTACTTCATGTATATTCTGCAGCGTTTCATGTATCTTACTCTAGTGCATATTTATATATCCTGTCATATTATGAACTGTGTGAGATATATTGTGCTCGCTCCCGTCCTGACTGGACCTGTTGAAAATTTTACAGACGATACTGAGGAGTTCTGTCCCACATACTATAGAGCAGGCCAAGATGAAACATGTGAGCTAGACTCTCAGGAGGACCCAGCACTTGTAGAGGATATTACCCCAGTAGACTAGGCTAGCTAGCTAGACCAGTATCTTAGTTATCATTCTGTCTTGTTGGTTACACTTGTACTTATTTGGAGACTTATCATTCTGTATATTGTGGAGTTGTTAATCTTCGATATTTTGTTCTCTCTCTTATCTTGTATTTCATCTGTAGATTCGGTTGATTATCTATCCATCTTATCGTACCTTCTTCCTTAGTTGTGATTGAGTTGTACTTTATATTATTCCTCCATTCGGAGAGTATAACTGTACAGGTACCTTATAACTGTTAGATGTATGTGACCTAGAACAACGTTCTACCACCGATACTGAGGCGTAGGCTGGACGTAACCACTTCTCGTGCCCCTACACTGGATGCGGGTCATGACACGTTTTTAGTGGTGGACCATGCAGGTCAAGAGTCACATTATTGCGATATCGTAGTAGCACAACTTAGTTGTACTGCTATGAGCCTGCGATAGAATATAGGAAGTAAGGTGTTAGAATGAGAGGATACTCAATCACAGTTAGAATTCTTTGAGAGATTCCTAGGACGACCCTTGAGAATCTTATTTAAACTTCAAATTGAAATCCCTTCCTTTGTTTTGTTCACTCTTACTCTTTGTTATTGAATTTGATTTTTGATGGATCGTTGTTGATTTTGATTTTCTTGTCGAGATAAATTTTATGGCCTGAGTTACGATATTTTCTGATAACATATGTTGATGGGAATAACAGGGATGGTAAAACGTCTATTTGTTTATAGAACCTGGAGTTTATCGTAGCCATATTAGCTGGCGTGGCAGAAACATAGAGACCTAACTTCGGATGTACGTATCTTGGTTATGAGATTTGGAATTTCTCGTAGCTATTCTAGTCGGCATAGCGAAAATTCTAGACGACATGATTACAGAGGTGCATACCCCAGTTATGGAATCTACCGTTTATCACAGCCTTGCTTACTGCATGGCGAGGACTCCGAGTAACATGATTTTGGACAGACACATATGATTATCAGATTGTATCTTGAGAAGGTTTTTAAACATATCATCTCTATCGTACCCTTCTGTTGTTATAAAATTGTATTCCATCATCAAATAACTTAAGAGTAGGGATATTTTAGTAGAGCTTATTCATATGTAGTTCTTTCATAGTGTAATGATATGATGACTTGTAGAGTGTCTGTACCCTAGAGATGATAGTTAGCATTGGTATTAGAATAGTAACCCATTGTAAACGATTCCTCTGTTATTTATAATACCAACCAGTTTTCATATAGGATGTTAGTATGCATTATAGCCTTGATGATTTATTATTATTTTTCCCTTATCCTTCCAGTAAGGCACCCATGACCAGAGCCTGTCCTTGAGTGTAGTTGTAGTCTCACCTAAGACTGAGAGGTCTATATATATAGATAGGTTATAGATGATATTGACATATGGGATATGGGTTTGGTTGGTATCTATAGGTCATTGTTGTATAGGGTTATTGACATGTTGTTTAGCCTATATTTGGTCCAGTTTTCTATTTAGTTAAGTTCTCTTTGTGTTGAGTTCAGTCATGTTTGATCAACCTTTATAGGCAGTGTGCAGACACTTCACTAGATACCCTATCCCCTTGGTTCAGACTTGTACAAGTTGTTCACTACACCCAACATTTCATTACCTACCATGTTGCATCATAGATTTCACTGGACCATTGTTCAGACCCCAATTATTGACTCACTAATATAACCATCAACCCCTTAACATATTCTACATATCTGGAGGGTTAGTATCATGTATATTAGAGGTTTGCACTCATTCTTACTTTCTGTACATGGTGACATACTGTATCTCTTAGCACTTTACTTTACTTGATAGCCTTGCAATACCCTTCATTATAACCTGTAGTACCTGCCCTACAGTGGAGTTTAAACCTTTTTGGGTATGGTTGTTCAGTCCATTTAGGACAGTTGTATACATTGGGGATATAATATGGGTTGTTAATAAGAGTTCTCCTTAAATTATTTGTTCTGTCCCTCTTTCATTGTTAGATACAGATGATACCTGCTTACCCATCTGTCCAGATACATGTCCAAACCTTTCCTTTTATTGTTGGTTCAGTCTTCCTTAATTTACTGTTCCTTCCACTCTTGTGTACTCAAGGACACATTAGCCTCCTTATCAACCAATTCACTTGTTCATTTGACTGAACACCTATATGTTCTGTCTTTGGTTGCAGCCACTTGTCTTGTTCAGATTTTGGACATCTAGTGTCCTGTCCGTGAATATTTGTGCTGATCAGTTGTGAACAGATGTTCCATATTACCTTGTAATGCCTAGCCCATAACTTTGTGTTCCGATTTTTACACGATTAGGTACCAATCCTATTGGCCTCTTCACATATCAGTTGGTGGTTATATGTAGATCCAATTCACATCCTATTGACCTGCCCCTTAGCTAAGATTATCCTACACATGTTTAGTGGTTCATTATGTGCATGTATGGATTTCAGATCAGTAGTAGCATGCTGCCCATTGCATACTCCTACATCTGTCTTTCATATTATTTCTGTCTACACTTCTTTATCAAGCCATTACTTCATCTCAGTCAGCTTATTGCATTCCATTTGTGTGGCCTTTCCTTCAAATGGATCTGCCTATATAATTGTTCTGTTCTCTGCATTATAGAGTTCTGTCCATTTTGATTACGGATGGAGCCTTCGTTCACATATTGTCTAGTTCACATAAGGATTTGTGAATGCATTAGTGATTCACTGACCCATCCTTAGAACACACTGTCCGGATCTCCATTTTTCCATCTGCTCGACCTGGCTAAATCTTACATATGATTGTTCTGTATCTTCATATGTAGCCGTGCTACACCATTGTCTGTCCCAATACACCCTACAGTATCTGACCCCTTCATTGGAGTGATATGCATGTGGTAGGGTGTGTGTGTTATTAGACTTTGAGTAGAGTTTGATATAATGAGAGTTAAATATATATATATAGCTTGTTTATATGTAATGTATTTTGATTTGGTATGTATCATGCACTCATTGCAGTATACTGCCTATTGTATTCCCTGCACACCAGTTTGGTTCAATTCTTTTAGACCACTGTCCTGCATGTAATTTAGTAGGTGTTCAGTCTAGATAGAGAGGAGAGGCCCAGGTTTGATCTAAAGGCATGTTTCAGTCACCATATAAGTTTTCTTTCACTTTAACCTTACAAGTTGGACCCTAATGTCCTGTCCTTTTTGCCTTATAAATTCAGTCTCCTTAGCATCATTCCCTTTTGCCTACATTGATGTTTCAAACCATTCATCCTTAGCCTAATTTCTAAACATTTATTCAGTACCTTATGAGTTTAGTCTACCTTAGCACTTTGATGATCAGTTTTATATATATATATATATATATATATATATATATATATAAATATATATATATATATATATATATATATATATATATATATATATATGATATACTTAGGATATATGTAATGGGTTGTTGTTCTTGAGCTTATGTATATATGGTATTTGGGATTTGTGTGCTTAGATTATAGGTATTTAGTTATGAGTGACTTATTTGGAAAGTTAAGAGTTAGTCTATTATAGAGTTTCTCCTCTTTTTGGCTAATTTTCAGTTGCCAACACCTAGATAGCTAGCATAGGAAAAACTCTAAGTAGTTGACCAGTTGTTGACCAAGTACTTGGATGTTGACAAATTGACTAGTTGTTGACCAGTAGTTGACCATTGACTATGTTAGACTTAGTTTGACTGGAGATAGGATTAGAAGTAGGTTGTTCGTTTGTGGTTTGCTCATGTTTGATTATTTTGTAACTTGAAACCTTCTTTGTGTTTAGGTCAGATAGATGGTTTTTCTGAGGATATCTCCGACTCGTGGTACTATACGTTTTGGTGGAGGTGGAAAGCTTAGCCCGCGCTTCATCGGACATTTCATGATCAGTGGGAGAGTCGGTGACGTGGCATATAGGCTAGACTTGCCACCTGCACTAGTGGGTGTCTATAACGTATTCCAGTATCACAGTTGAGATGGTACGTGGCTGATCCTAGCCATGTACTTGACCATTCGGAGATTGAGGTGGGACCTACTCTCAGTTATCCAGAGCAGCCAGTGGAGATTCTGGATCGCCGAGAGAAGGTACTGAGAAACCAGGTGATACCCTTGGTTCGCATCACATGGAGGCATCATTCTTCAGGAAAGTCTACCTGGGAGCGGGAGGATGAGATGCGCGAGCGATACCCATATCTTTTTGGACCTTAAGGTATGGTTGTCTATCCTTCTCATTAGTTTTGTTTCGCCTTTTAATTTTAAGGACGAAATTCTTTTAAGGAGGGTAGATTTGTCACTACCACATTTAGCTTGAGGGTATTTTGGTTATTTTGTTAATTTTGAATTTATTTTGATTTATTGGAGTGATAATTTTTATTTTTGACTTTTGACTAGTTGAGACTTTGGAGACTAACCTAGATGTTGACCCTAGCTATGGTGACTTGATTAGCATAGTGAGACCCTAGTCTAACTTAAGTCAACCCAAGATTAGTCCCTTAGAATCAAGTTTCAAATAGGAGGATTAGATTAGGTTTATGGCTTGTGACTTATGAAATTATTTCCATGACTATTGAAACTTGGCCCAAGCCCACTAGACTAAGCCCCAACCTTAATTCCCATTCATTAGTGGCCGGCCACCTAGGGTTCCCCCTATAAAGTCTCTCTTCCTTTGGTTCTTGCCTCTTTTGTATTGAATCAACACTTGGAAAAGGAAAGGTATGGTCATTCTTTCCCAATCCATAAATTTCATATTTTAATTCCTTTTGACTCTAGTTTCTTGCATTAGAGTCTAATACTCCTCTATTTCCTGATTATGGAGAGAAATCTCAGCTTTTGAACAATTTGGGGATTTGAGCTAGCAAGGAGGAACACTCTTTTTTGGAGCTTTTCTTGCCATTGGACACACAATAGGTAAACCCTCTAAATTGTGTTTTTATTATGATTTTTTTGCATCCTAGCCTAGATCTAGGTGTCCCCTAGCCGTGGTGTAAGTTTTGTGTCAAGTTGCATTGATTTCGTGTCCGTATCGGACACATATCAACATCTAGTCCTAGGTGTTTGTGGAAATGTCTCAAAGAAATTTAGTTTGTTATTTTTGAAAAGTGTTTAAATGAAATTTTTGTTTTAAATATGTAGGTTAATTTCCCCCATGGCTGAGTCCCATTTTGTGTCGTGTCGTGTCAGCACAGGACACGAACTTGCCACTGCACAGGCGCGGGCAGTGTCCTGCTGCCCGATCCTTCGTTCTCCTCACACAGGACACGAGGATACGTAGGATTTTAGGAAAATTTTGGGGCAATCACTGACACTATGCTCCCAAAATTTGGGAGCATCTGATGCACGACACGGGGAGATATCGTGCCCGCACTAAACACGCACTGAGTGCACACTGTCACAAAATGCGCACTGACATGCATTTCGTGTCCACTCTAGATACGACTTGGATACGTCATGGTATGTCGACTGTGTAGCCCTATATGTGGGCTACACGTGTGCGTGACCATGTGGCATGAGGTGTCGTGTGTCGTGTCCACAAACTCAGTGAACACGTGCACGAGAACTGTGCACTGTTTCAGTGCTCGTGTGTATGGGACTGTTTGGACACGTTTGTGTCTAGTTCTTGGACACTAGAACACACCCATGACACAATCACATGTAGCACTTCATTTACCAACCTATTAATTTAATTATTAAGTTGTTTTGAATTCGAATTTAGGAATTCCCCTATTTTTTGATTCTAAAACTGATTAATTGATTTTCTGAGATTTTTAATGAATGTTAAACTATTTTGATTGATTAATTGTGATGGTTAGTTCACCTATATGTGTATGAGTCTAACCTACAATGCTATGGTTTATGTTAGCATGTTTCGAGTTTTCGAATTTGCATTGAACTGATAAACTGTTGGTATACACTGAAACCTGAGAAATTATGAACTGTCATGTGTTTACTGATTTTGTTGATTGGTTTAATTGCAATGCTGTTTCACCTATGTATATATGAGCTTAGTGGCATGTTAGGATTCACACATTGTATTAGGTTTGGGTTTTTCGAATGTGCATTTGACTGATTCCTGAGAATTTGGTAAGCTGATTGGTACACTCACTGAATTCAAAAGTCTGAGTTCACATCCACATTGTTTTCTCCTACTTACATACACTACAATTCTGAGAATTTAAACTGATTTGCATACACTGTCAAACATGGGAATTGGGGCACTATTGTATACTCTAAAAATTTGAGAATACTTGTAAACTGTTATATGTACACTGGCATCCACACACTGACTCATACATTGATGACATCTATACACTGAAACTGGAAACCTATGAACACACACACTGAAACTGAAATCTGAGAACACTATTGACACTCACACAAACACACAGGACACACACATGTATTGACACAACCACTGTCACTCACTCACCCATGCCACACACACATTTGCACACTGAAACTGAGAGCACTTGACACCCACACACATGTGTACATTGTTAACACACTACATCGATTGACACACTCACGCACATGTGCTTGTCACTCTATCTCTCTCTATATGTATATGTATACATATATAATATGTAATCTTGTGTGATAATATGTAATATACTATATATACATATTGTCTATATAAAATTAGTATATATGTGTGTGGAAATATGTGTGCATACCTATATTATTGTATATGGCATAGAGCCTATGTAATATAGACTATGTGTATCCCAATGTGTAGGCCTATGTGTATATGGAATGTATACACATGAGTTTTGGTGTGGTGTTAGCTTGTGTGACTTGTGAATGATGTGTGCTTGCTAGAATAGACTGGTTAGGTTTAGTGAGACTTGTTTGGGTTAGGTTTGACCTAGTTGACCTAGTTTGACTAGAGTAGTTGACTAGAGTTGACCAGGGGTTGACTTTAGCCTAGATTGACCCGAACATCATGTAGAATGCATCGTAGCAGTTTATTTTACCAATTTGGATATGTTGTGACTTGTGCAATTCTGAATAGGAGCCAGACACCACTCCACAGACAGTATTTCATTCAGATACTCAGGATATCAGACGAGTACATTCTGTGACCATTTCATACTTGATTGGTTTTACATTTATGCTCTAGATTACTTTACTTGATGTTGTCACGTTGTTAACACGGATTGGTACTATATGGATCCCTTGATAAGATGTTATCCCCCTCGGGAGCATCGGGTTATAATATGTCATGTGTGTTTCACTTTCATAATGTACTCCGGTGCTATCACCATTCATGTGCACTCTCGTGATTCATGTACTCTCATGTTCACGGAGCCCCTATGTATACAATCATGTGCACCCTTTTATGGGCCTTCATGTGATATCATGTGCAATAACATAACCTGTCTGGATCCTTGTGTATTGATTGGGGTACGAGAGAGTATAAATGGTCATGTGAACAATTCCAAAGTAGTATACTCATGTGCAAACTCTTAGATTACTCATGTGTAAATTCAAGCCGTTCACATATTCATCTTATACTCTAAATCACTAGTTCACTGTTTGTTCTCTACTTATAGTATTTATTTACATTACAGTTCTCTCTCT
This sequence comes from Iris pallida, assembly GCA_029216955.1. NCBI lineage: Eukaryota > Viridiplantae > Streptophyta > Magnoliopsida > Asparagales > Iridaceae > Iris > Iris pallida. The sequence continues at coordinate 13,513,732 of JANAVB010022800.1, forward strand.
TTTACTTCATGTATATTCTGTAGCGTTTCATGTATCTTACTCTAGTGCATATTTATATATCCTATCATATTATGAACTGCGTGAGATGTATTGTGCTCGCTCCTGTCCTGACTGGACCTGTTGAAAATTTTACAGACGAAACTGAGGAGTTCTGTCCTACATACTATGGAGCAGGTCTAGATGACACATGTGAGCTGGACTCTTAGGAGGACCCAGCACTTGAAGAGGATATTACCCCAGTAGATAGGCTAGCTAGCTAGACCAGTATCTTAGTGATCATTCTGTCTTGTTGGCTACACTTGTACTTATTTGGAGACTTATCATTCTGGATATTGTGGATTTATTTATCTTAGATATTTGGTTCTCTCTCTTATCTTGTATTTCATTTGTGGATTCGGTTGATTATCTATCCATCTTATCGTACCTTCTTCCTTAGTTGTGATTGAGTTGTACTTTATATTATTCCTCTATTCGGAGAGTATAACTGTACAGGTACCTTATAACTGTTAGATGTATGTGACCTAGGACAGCGTTCTACCGCCGACACTGCGGCGTAGGCTGGACGTAACCACTTTTCGTGCCCCTACACTGGGTGCGGGTCGTGACAAAGTCCGTCAACATAGTAAAGGAATCATGCGTTAATTCGATCTCCACCACATGTACTTAAAATTCTTGTCTAATTACATTGTTTGTAATATAATTCTTAAGTTGTTTACAAGTATTATAAAAGTTTTTCTTGAATGAATTGTATGTTATTTTCTACACAAAAATAAATGGCAACTCTGCGAGGGACATCCTTCTTCATCGACAAGAAGGTAGTGGCACAACCTGACATCAAGTGCCTCAGAATAATTGTCAAAGTATTGATTATTAAAGTCAACCAACAACTGTTTGAGAAAACACTCTCTCGAGTTTCTTGCAAAACTTGGAGGGGGGTTTGATTCCGATAGAGTTAGTATTGGCCCATTGGTCATAATCACACCTGATTTTGATAATCAAAATAAACTTTTGTAATACATAAATAATACATTATAGGTACAAGAACAAAACATCTACTTCCAACAAGCTACTACTCGTCGTCTTCATACAAAAACTACAAATGCAGATCAAGATTTGTTTTTATATTTTATTTTCTAATTTTTCTTTTATTGAGTCGAGAAAAAATGCGAGGTTGATTGGATTGACAACCGATTTTTTATTGAACTCCACTGTCCAAAATAAGCCTACCTATATACCCCACATTCTATACTAACCCTATAACTGATCCTATATCAAATACCCATACAAAAAGCCTATACAAAATGAGAAAATATTCATGAAATAACTCAGCCCGAGTTCGGCCCGAACTCTGCCCGAGTTCGGGTCGAGTGTAACCACCACTTTTCTGGAACAAGGATATTTTTTTCTAATTATTGTTATTAGTGTGATTTCATATTATATCTTGAGTGGTAATTAATTTTTCAAAACTAAACTTTATATTTTGGTTAATTATTTAAATAATTAATATGGTGCATGTGTTATTCTTGAATGTAACTAATGGTTAGCCTTTGACTAGAATAGTGGTTAGTGGTCCTAGAAGACCTGAACCAACTTGTCATGATCACCCAACTAGATGATTAGGACTAGCCTAATTGAACTTTAGTTAGTCTCTAGCTAGATTAAAAGAATTAATTAGAAGGTTTGACTAAACACCTAATTAGGAAGGAAGGTTTATTTCCTAATCTTGTCATGACTTAGAGAGGGACTTAGTGGACATTCTACCTTAACCAAAACCCTAAAAATTAGCCCCCATAGCAGCCCACCTTCATTAAATAGCCCCACTCTATTATTTTCTTCCCTCTTTCATTCCAAACCCTAACCCTAATTTGGAAGCTCCTTCCCTAAATCCCTCTATCCCCAAATTGTGTCCAAATTCCTTCAAACAATTGCATTCTCTTTCCTTTAAAGAGGAGAAGGCTCTATTGGCTCGCTTGGAAGCATTTGGAGTACTTGGGCTCTTGGAGCTTGAAGGAGATCTAATCTAAGGATTTTATATTAGGAATCCATCTTCCAATTGGTATGAGCTCTTTAAAACCTTCGTATTTCATTTTATTAGTGTAGATACATTCATTTAGGATCACCATTCCATTAGGGTGCCATTAGAGAGGAGTTGAGGCTCTCCTCTTCCTATTTGAAGGTTTTTCTCTTTTGATTTTCATTCGAAATGAGGGAAATCCAAAATTAGGATTCTAGGGTTTGTGAGATTGGTAGATTAGGTCATGCTAATAATATATATCATGTAGGCATGCTTTGGGTCAAGTTTGGATCCATTTGGAGTGTGTATCACAAGGGTATCGGATACACACACCAAGTATTTGACGAAATGACCCTAAGAGCTTTAATTACTCTAAATTTTGTTTGACCATTAAATTTAGGAATGTATTAATATATGTTAGAGGTGGGGAGCCTATCTAGTGAATTAAGATTGGGGTTTGTGTGTTAATTGGGTTGGGGTTTTTTGTATATACATTGTACTGCCACTGTTTGATAATGCAATCCCTCTTTTATTAGCCTAGCTTTTGATTCTTTAAATGTTTAGTCAATAGGATATTATATAGTCCCTACTTTTCCTTTGTATCAGTCCCATTTCATTTCCTTTCACTATTGTTCTGTCCTCATGTGGACTAGGTAACTGTCAATACATTAATTCAGACTCTGTCTTCGATTATCTGTCTATACACTAAGTATCAGTCATATCAGTGAATGATATGTATTAGGATGATAGATAAGTGAGGGGCTCTTTATGTTCAGATTAGAGAGAGACATTAGGTTTAACCCATCACTCCATGTATCATTCTCCTTATCAGTTCACACCTCAATTTTGAGTATCAGTTGTGTCCCCAACTTAGAGTATCAGTTAATACCACTTGTGCAGTCCCAAATTCATATACATAGTAGCCATGTTCAGTAGAATATATCAGATCCTATCAATTGATTCAGTCCTCATTGTACTGACCATTTCATCTTCAATTTTAGTACTTTCCCTTTTGAGTTCAGACTTTTAATGGTTCAGTCAACCATTCTCCAGTCCATTTACTGTTTCACTCCTATGTTATGTAGGTATCAGTCCATATTAGACTTGCTATATCACTTTAGATGGTCAGTTCTTCATCATATTGCTCGGTCCACCTGGGTTATGTTTTGATCAGTCCCAATATTTCCCTATTGATCAGTCCAGTTGAAAGACTACTCAGTTAGGTATCAGTCGCATAAATTGCTTAATGGCTTTAGCTTACCTGTCCAATTGTTCAGTCCTAATTCATCTGAAAATCTAGTCCCTTGGCTATGCATCAATCCATTTCATATATAGTTCAGATTTTTGATGTTCAGTTGCCCCTTTACTTGATAATGTGCTTACAGATGAAAATATTTCTTCTTCTGTTTGCTTTTCTTTTCTTTCCCACCTTGCTTGCAATATTTCCCCAGCTCAGCAATCTCTTGATTGGTATCTCGCAGTTAACCAACAATAACCAATAATATGAAAGTCTTCATTCTACGCCTTTCGGGTCTCATTTCTAGCTCCCTCCAAGTTATTGTATCTACTCAGACTTGAACACTATTTGTGAAGGATGATGACAACTTGATAAGGGTTCTCATATATAACATCTCATTCGTAAGAGCATAGTCAAAAGTGGGTTTTTTGGTGCCTCCATTAAGTTACAAGAATAAAGTATCATTTTTTTACTAATGGTTTTCCCTTTTAATTCTTCAAAATTCAGTCCATAATCTATTGTAAATATTCCATAATCACTGAATGTCTGTTAGGGTCGTGTATGTACATTTCTAACTCATGTGCATACATTTTGGTTTGTTCTTAAGTTTGTTGCAGCTTGCAAGAAACTCCCAGTTTTTTTGCATCATCACAGAGTACATGGTAGGGGGCTCCCTGAGATAATACCTCCACAATTAAGAACCTTACTCACTTTCCCTTAAGATTTTTTTGAGACTATTTTGGAAAATACTTAGTATCAGTCCACTATCATAATGTATCAGTCCCTAGATTAACCAATACCAGTTACAATATTGAGGTCATGTATTCTATCCATTCATCTCTAGATGTTCAGTTCATCTCCTTAGACTCAGTCATTCGAACTATAGAATTAGTCCTATATTTTGGTTTCAAGCATACATAGGCCAGTCCATAATGTCCAACCCCATTTCATTATATGTCCAGTTCCTTTTTAATGTTCCAGTCACACCTAATCCACTTATGTTCAGTTTTCCTAACCAACTTTTTTTTTTACCATTTGGTTCAGTCCTAAGGGAGGGGTTAAGCATTAGTTAACTAATTAGAGGGAGAGAATGGCCAACTGATGAGAGGGAATCTAGGAACGTGTTGTATAAGTGTGGGTGTAGAAGAGTCGAGTGGGTTGTGGACTGATATTTAGTTGTATAAGTCTCTACGTTTGTGTAGGAGGATGGTATCAGGAATGATAGGCCTGTACATGATGTGTTCAGTAGAGGGTGAAGGGAAAAACTGATACCTATTAGCTAAGGTTTCAGATAGATTTTAAGAGCAGGTGCATAGGAGCTTTAGGGGCTTCACAAGATTTGAAGGATAGGCTTGTGATAAACAGCAGCAGGGGTTTTGGTATACTGTGAGTGCAAGAGATGACATGATATAGGGGAAAGAGAAATCATGTGTCTATATTCATAGCTCATTCATTTATTTTTCTAACCATGTATCCATTTATCTATCTATCTATATATATGTAGAATGGATAATAGAGTATATATATGTACATATAGAGTAATGGGTATTACTAAGGATATTGGATATGTAGGTAAGGGTAACGTGTAGATAATGTATATTAAGAAGGGCAAAGAGTTAAAGTATTATCATTTGAGCCTATGAACACATGATCGGGTGAGTACTCAGGGATACTAGTCAATGTAGCCCAATAGTTGGTAAAATTCTTTGGTATGGCTAAGTAATAACTAGAAACCTAGATTGATTAGAATTGACCAAATTTGACTTGTATCGACCTAGAAAAGGCCTAGAAGCATACAATTAAGTGCATCTAAATATACTGTTTACTCTAGGACACTAAATAACTTTGTATATCCCATATATAGGTTTGTGTGACACCACTTTGGGCATCAATCCTCATCCGTTGCTCTGGACCGCAGGCAAGTACATTCTCTGATAGTTTTTATTTATTTGATGATCATTATGATTCAGCTTCTAGTATAGTTCTATTTGATTCTCTGACACAACATAGCTTGGTATTTCTGGATCTGTTGCATGCGACAAACATTTTATACTTATCTGGCCTCTATTTCTGGAATCACCCACTGGAATCACCTACTAGAACCACCTACACGCATCATATATTTTTTGGCTAGACTTGTACTCTATTTACGTGTTGGGATATGGATTCAAGTTGGGATAGAAAAATACTCGAGTAGACATGTAAACATTCCCAATCGTACTGGAACTACTTCTACTGGTCTAATCTGGAAAGATAGCCGTCGTACGCTTGCTAAGCGTACGATGTGCCTTATTTATCCCCTAGCCGTTTACATGTCGAAAGTGGTATTTCAAAACACACTGGTTTAGTGTCTTGTATTGGACTTACACTGGAATCACACTTGACTGACATTGTACTGTCTGGACTCACATCACATTGTTCTAGTTCGGATATCTCTATTTACAGTCTATATTACCATGCTCCTCTGATTTACTATATTTACTCTCCTGTACATTAGTCAACTGATGTTCTATTTCATTTTCTGTCTCAAACTTTCCATGTTCATCAAGTATTATTGTCTATAACTATTTTATAGTCTTTGTCATTTATTTGGAACTGCTAGAGGAAGTGTGCTCGTTTCATCCTGACTGGATATATTTCTCAGATGATTGCTCAGAGGATCTGTGTCCCATTTACTACAGATCCGAGGAAGGGATAGGCACCATGGGTCCGGATTCTCAGTAGTGACCGAGAGACTTAGTTCTAGCTTGACTTGTTACAACTTCTCTGTTAGAACTTTTGACTTGTAAATGGAGATTTTTTAATTTAAATTTGAGACTTGTATTTTGATTTTTATTAGTTGTTGTTGAGATTTTGTAGTATTTAGACTTCTTTGATATCTTATCGTGCTTTAGATTGTGATTGAGTATTTTAATGTTATCTGTAAACTTGTCCTCCATTCGGAGTTACGATCTATGATAGGTTCATTATATCATTGTGTGAGTTTGTTAGTTAGCGACCTATACAGCTTTCTATTGCCGATTTTATGGCGTAGGCTGGACACTATTACACACTCGTGCCTCTATACCGGATGCGGGTGGTGACACTGAGTTTGGCCATAGCAGTTCCAAAACGTTTTGGTCTTCCTGAATATATGTCTGAGTTCGAACGAAAACTTGTGTTGTAAAGAGCTGCAAGCGCTCGGTTAAATCTTGTGCCATAGTGGATGAACATCGAATAAGAGTACTCGAGATTGGACTAGTCCTCTCAGAAGGATACCAGTATACATCGTTGTGTCATAAGTTTGTTTTCTGATGATGTTTACTCTCTATATTTATATTTTATAGTTTACTCAATCTTTATACATATGACACTGCTTAGAATATTTTTAATTAGTGATTATCTTTCTGGTGCACACATACACTCTATTTACCCCCCCTCTAGAGGTGCTCAACGTTCCTACAATTAGTAGTAGAGCAGATTATATACAAGTATAACACTCTAGAGAGTATATATTTATTGCAGCCATGAAATCTATATTCACAGGAAGAGGACAATCCATAAATAGACCCCTACTATTCGATGGAACAAACTATACCTATTGGAAAACACGAATGAGTTTTTTTTTAAATCTCTTGATTTTGATCTCTGGTCTATAGTCATAGACGACTACAAAAAGCCACCAAGAATAGTGATTGACGGTAATCTTGTAGACAAACCATATGACAGATTCACAGATTCAGAGAAGACACAAGCCAGTCTTGATGCAAGAGCGATTAATGCACTATTCTATGCTATTGATAAGACTGAGTTCAATAAAATATATAAATGTGTCACTTCACATGGGATCTGAAAACTTCTTGAGGTAACTTATAAAGGAACTTCACAAGTGAAGGAATCCAAGATCAGCAGACTAACACAAGAGTATGAGCCTTTCAAGATAAAGCTAAATGAGTCAATTACACATGTTCATACGTTTCCTAGATATAACTAATCCTTGATCTTCTCTTGGTAAGGATTATAATAACCATGGAAAGTTTAGAAGGTGCTCAAGAGACTGACCAAGAATTGGAACCCGGAGGCTACAACAACCATCAAAGAAAATGATCTCACGACAATGTCGTGTAAAATCATGACTCATGAGCTTGACCTACAAGACTTTGAAAAGGCAACCCCAAAAAAAATCTGTCACCTTCAAAGCACAATCTAAAAGATTCTTCAATGAAGACACTGACGATGAAGAGTCAGATGGTGATGAACAATCCCTATTGGTCAAAAACTCCAGAAAGTTCTTGAGGTTTGAGAAATCAAACCAAAAGAAGAAAGACATGCAAGAAAGCAATAAAGAAGAAACTACATACTATTAATTCAAAAAAGATCGGACACATAAAGAAGGACTGTCCAATAACGAAGAAGAGCAATCGATATGATCGATTACGTAGGAAGTCAACAACTGGTCGAAAGTATGCAAATACCAGTATCTAGCAAGAAAATGAGGCCAATAAATCAGAAGAGGAGGAAAGACACAATATTACTGCAAATGTCTGCTTAATGGCATTTGATCAGGTATTAGACAATCCTCTATATGATGATTTAACTTTTGATGAACTCTCTCATGCTTTTAGCGACTTATTTGAAGAACACAAAAGTGTGTTAGTATAAGCAATCTCGAAAAGAGATAAAAGCATACACAGCTGAAGTGGCTAGAATGTCTAGTTTATTATAAGAAATAAATAAGACATCTACGACATACAACATGCAAGAATTGGCTAACATTAAGCTAAGTCTTTATGAAGCTCAATGCACAGTTGATCAGAGAGAAAATGACTATGCAAAAGTACTTCTATATGATTCTGAGAAGAGATTAAGAATCGACACTGAACAAAGACTGAAAGACATGACTGAGAAACATGTATCATCTTATTCGATCTTTAAAAAGTTAGAGATAAAATTAGACAAACATGTTGTTTCTGTTACATTGCCAAAGATCCATCCTACTACACAATAAATACCAAATATGACAAAATCAAAGAAAGCACGCAAGCAACATGTTTCACACAATCATGCTTTCACTTACAAGTATCCACGCAAGACACAAAAGACTCATGCAATTATTAAATCAAAGGACATTCACTCTAGAATTATCTGCACATAATGTGGTCAATACGGGCACTTATTATAGTATTGTAGAATTAGAAAGTTGGTAAACATGAATAAATTCACATGGATACCCAAATCTAACAATGTTGGACCCTGAAAGAAATAGGTACCAAAGGTCACATCTACTTATTTTGTAAGTGGGATAACCCTCTCATGCTAGAAGCAAATGGATCCTTGATAGTGGTTGTTTGCGGCACATGACACGTGACTCATCTTTATTTGCGATGCTATCGATGAAAAAAGAAGGACATGTCTCTTTTGGAAATAATTTAAGAGGTAATATTGAGGATGTGATGTGATGGTTGACAACACCTGTGGGTTCGAGCTTATATCTTTCATGGATGGTTACTCAGGTTATAACCAAATCAAGATGTTCCCAGAAGATAAAAAATATGTATTATTTCGGACTTCGATCGGGGTATTTTGCTACATAGAATGCCATTTGGTTTGAAGAACACATGAGCTACATAACAATGAGGCATGAGTACCATATTTTCTAAGCACTTGCGTAAGACAGTCGAATTCTATGTTGATGATATTACTGTCAAAAGTCATTTTCGTGGTGATCACCTTGATGACTTAAGAACCGTCTTTGACCTGATGAGGTTACATTAATTGAAGATGAACCTGGCCAAGTCCTTCCTGAGGGTATCCAGCGGCAAGTTCTTGGATTTTATCATCACTTCAAAGGGTACCCATGTTGACCATGAGAAGACAAAAGCTATCATTGAAATGCAACTACCAAAGAATCTGCGTGAACTTCGTGGTCTTTAAGGATGCTTAGCATATATTCGAAGATTCATTTCTAATATTGTGGGACGCTGCAAGCCCTTCACTGAGCTTATGAAGAAAGGAGTATCTTATGTTTGGACCAAAGAGTGCCAACGAGCATTCAAGGATATTAAAAGATACCTCATAAATCCTCCAATTTTAGTAGCACCAGTTATGGAAAACTTTTTGCTTTACATCCGTGCCATCAATTACTCTTTAGGTGCTTTTTTGGCCCAGAACAGTGATGCAGGCTACAAGCAAGCTATTTACTATTATATTCGATAACTGGCTAGGGCCTAGCATAGATACACTCCTGTTGAGAAAGAATGTCTTGCCTTAGTTTTCGCCATTTTGAAGACCCGTCATTATATAGTGGGACAGACGATCCACGTCATCTCTCGGGTTAATCTCCTCAGGGTCCTCATGAACAAACCATGAGAATTAAATTCTCGTCTGGCTATATGGGCAATACTATTGTCACCTTATGATATGATATTTGTCCCGCAAAAAGCGATCAAAGGCCAAGCACTACCCGACTTCCTGGATGCTCATCCGATAGCCGAAACATCGAAGCTTTATGATGATATTTTGGATAAGGTAATGAAAGCCTATGTTATAATAGAAAAGCCGATTTGGCGAATGTTCTTCGATGATGCTTCGAGGATAGAACCCAAAAGTGACATCGTGGCAGGGGTGGGGTAGTATTAATATCCTCCGACGACTTAGTTATCCAGCAAGCATACTCATTCTCGAAATCATGTTCTAATAATGTTTTCGAGTACAATACTCTGGTTTTAGTTACGTGAGTATTTTAGACCAGTCTTGGTTGCTTCCACCCATTCCTTATTAGGCATGACATAAACTGTATTGCATGGTTTGACCTTTCCCCCCTTTACTTTGGCAGCAACATGTATAATAGGCCAGGTTAGGTCGTTGGTGAGGTCAGGGTGCATCCAAATGATCTCTCCTCGAGGTGTTTTGATGGGTACTAACCCAGATGTTTGAGATGTCGGAAGGTTGATAACCTCCATAGTTATTTTTTGGATCGGGATGACCCCATCTCACGCCTCCGTATGTAGGAAATTACAGAATTGGAGGGTCACCATGTTAGCGGTGACCACCTTTTTTTTCAAAATCTAATGAAAGAACATTGGCGTCGACCAATCTTTGTATATGGTTCTTCAGGATTTAGCAATCTTGAGTCATATGGTGGACGTATCGATGATAATAACAATATTTGGAATCATCCACCTTGTCTACCTCGTCGGGACGCCTGGAAGGGAAAAGTTGGAGCTTTTTACCCTCGAGAAGCACATTAAACAATTGTAATGCCTCCTCATATTGGAAAGAATAATTCCTCTTTTGTATTGGGGGTCTATCGAGCTTCTGAGTAGGAGTCGCTCCCCGACTAAAGGTTGTGGTCATGACCTATTTTTCTTTGGACTCCTAGTCATTATTGCTGGAAGTCACCAGATTTTCTATCTTCTTTATTAGCGCTAAAAAAGCTCATTTCCAGCAAATGAGCCTCTTTGGTTTTTCTTTCGGCGTCATCGACGCTAATGATGAATGCAGCTGAATCTGATGAATGCAGCTAAATCTATGTGACTGGAGGAACCAGTCCAGAGTTTAACCATGGGTAGTAAACCTTTCCGAAAAGTGTCCATCAAGACTGACTCGGGAATACCCGACGGTAGTTTTAGTGCAGCTTGTCGAAACCGTTCTATATAATCCTGAGTATACTCGTTGTCCTTCTAAACATTGTCTAGTAGAGTGGACATTGTCATGTCCATTCCCCGTTCATAAAACCGGGATAAGAATAGGTGCTGAAGATCATCGAAAGTCAAAACACAATTATCTGGTAGACTATAGAACCATTCATAGGCGACTCCCTTCAAGGCACCGACAAATAGATTTGCAAGAATAGCGTCGACTTTCGGTAGATGTCCCATCATGGTTTCGAAGTGATTCAGACGTTGACGGGGGATCCTCTTTCGTTGAAGGAAATAATGGATATAGGCTTATATTTAGGGGGATAGACGACCGTATTCCATCCAATATGCGGTTGACTAAGCCCCAGTTTTTGCCGTGACTCCTATTTATCTTTAGCATCGGCTCGTGCATGGAGATCTCGGATGGCTTCGAAAACTTCTTCCAATGTCGTTGGCGTAGATGCTTGCGACAATTTATGGTTACTGGCCGCGGGCGGTAGCGCCATATGATGACTCGTAGTCAGGTGATTGGAGGCATTGGATTTCATGTTATTTCTCGGTTCCAGAGCTGGATACTGCGGTTGTGATGATGTTTGGGCCATTTTTAACTCAACAACTGTCTTTGTTAAGAATGCCATGCTAGCATTCATAGTTTGCATCATTTCTTCGATCATGTCGAGACGTCGACTATTTTGGGATCTCTTTTCATTGTTGGTTATGTGTGATGGCATGAAACAGGTATGAATTGATCGTTCGCTTTACGTTCCTGACTCCCGTAGCTGGGTTAGACGGTGATCCTTTTGCGGCAGGTAGCGAGCCCTGTTCGAAAGTTTCAGAATCAGCCATGTCAGTTCTTCTAGCACTGCTATACTCGTTCCTTTCAGGTCAAATCAGTTCCTTGGCCTAGGCAACCGTTCTTGGAAACTACACCTTATGCACAAGTTGTCCAGTGACCGTACTACTCTTTCTTGTTCTTTAGAACATAGCTCATTTTTAAGGTACTTTGCCTTATCATTGCAACACTCGTTAATTGATTCAATCTTCATCTTGCATAGGTCTATAGTAAATATGGTATAAGAAAGTATGCATCAGTTTCATGTTATAGCAGTTATATAACAAGTGTTCGTGAGGAATCGTGCCATAATTTATCACTACAAGAAAAATAACTTTTGCTGACGATTTTTCTCTGTCACCAAAGGGTATTGTTGACGGTTTTCCTTCCGTCAGCTAGGCCAGTATCAACAAAAATCTTCACTTTAGTTGACAATTGCCGGAGTGACTTTAGTTGACGGATTTTAGCCGTCAACTAAACCCAGTTTTTTGACTGTCAATATAGGTGCATACTTTTCCTGACTGTGGCCTACTTGACGGTTAATAACGTCAATATAGGTTATTTTTGTTGACATTTTTCAGCCGTCAAGAGACCCTATTTATCAATTCCCATTTACGTTGCTAGTTTTCATTTACGTTACCAGATCCATACATAATATCAATTCCAAAAATGCATAATATAAATTCTAGAAACTCTCACAAACATCAAATAACTTATAATACACGTACATATTTCATATTAACAAAAACAGACATGTTCGTACAATATTCAACCAGTACTTTTGTACAATAATCAACAAAAAAAACTTGTTCATAGAACATCGGTACATGCCAACCTTATTTCATTCACTAAAGTGCCAAAATACAACAAAATACCATTAACCGAAGTCCTCAGCTTCACAAATACAAAATTCCCAAAATCGAAGCCCGCAGTTTTGCAAACCATGATTCATCGAATCCCTGTAGCCAATTAAAAACACATTTTTAGCTTCATAAACCAACATTATGGTGATAAGGCCCTATTTAGTAGTGAAGTATCAGAGCTTAGTAGTGAAGTATTAGATCTTAGTGAAGTATCAGAGCGTAGTGAAGTAGAAGTATCAGAGCTCAGTGAAGTATCAGAGCTTAGTAGTGAAGTATCAGAGCATTGTCTTTAACATTTTTCAGGTCTGATATTATCATAATTAGTAAAGTATCAGAGCTTAGTAGTGAAGTATCAAAGCATTGTCTTTAACATTTTTCAGGTCTCATACTATGTGCTGATAATATCACTAAGAATAATTAGTTAAAGAGGTGCATGAAAATTATTATAGATACTTTATTTTTTGTTAATTAGTTAAGGTATAAGTGTTAGAGGGCCTTATCACCATATAATCGCTCTCATTTATATTGTTTCAGAGCTTAGTGGATGCAATTTAGTGTTGATAATGTCACGAAGCATAATTATTGAAGTATCCAAGTAGTATTTATATTGTTTCAGAGCTTAGTAGTGAAGTATCAGAGCATTATGGTGATAAGGCCCTGTTTAATAGTGGCTTAGTTTTTTCAGAGCTAATATCTACTAGGTATATTTAGTATCAAAGTATCAGAGCTAATATCTACTAGTATTGGCTTAATAGTATCAAAGCATCAGAGCAAATACATGAGTATCAACAATTAGTCCTAGGTATAGTTAGTATCAGAGCTAATATCTACAGTATAGCTCAAGTTGATGCTAATATCTACTAGTATCAGTAATTTGTTCATTTCTATACAAAATCCAAAAGATCAGTAATTTGTTCGTATCAGTGCTAATATCTACAAAATATGCTTAATATGATGTATCAGTAATTTATTTATCATTAATATAATTGCTCATATTAGGATTTTCTCTTCTTATCAAAGTAGTATCAAAACATCAGAGCTAGTATATGAAGTATCCAAGTAGTATTTAAAGTTTTGCATACCTTTTAGGATTTTATCTTTTTATTATTAACAAAATTGCTCATATTATGCACTAGGGATGTCTACAGACAAGTAAAAATAGATTGTATTTCTACTGAGTTAGTCTTGTATAGAAAAGAGAAAAAGTTAGATATACTTCAAATGAACACTAGCCTGAAAACAAAACATATTGCATAAGTAAAAGGTGTAAAGCATCAAACAGATTGCATAAGTAAAAAAGAAGATAAAAAATAGACTTCATTAATGTCAAAAAGTTCTCAGATACTGAATCACAGATATAGATTTACTAATCAACCTAATCCCCTTCACAATCCACTATTTTATAAAACATATTATCATCATCCCCAACATCTAACAACCCATCATTCAATGATGCATTAGTAAAGGAATAATGTTCCATCAAATTATCCATGTCTTTAGAATGTTCTTTGTGTAGATAATCTTTTACACTAATAGACAAAATAACAGACTATTGAGGATCTAGTTGGTCTTGTACATAAAATACTTGCTTGATCTACAAAGTTAAAATAAAACAATCTAATTTGTACCCAACTCGATTAAGGTTCACCAACGTGAAACCAAATTCATCAACCTTAACACCCTTACTCTTGACCCAATCGCACTTAAATACTGGAATGTTAAAGCTATGATAATCGAGCTCCCATATTTTTTTGATAAGTCCATAGAAACACATGTCCCTTACTACAGGCTTCTTATCTTTCGAACTTGCAATCTGCATTGTTGTAGCTACAAGATTAACTCCACTATTTTGGCTAACTCGAGCATTATCACGATCCTTCTAGTGGTAGCGACAACCATTAACAACATATCCAAACTTTTAAGTACATGGTGGCTAGGCCCTTGTGCTAGCCACTTAACAGTTTACGAGATATCTTCTTTCACATTTAATGCACCATCAACATGTACAAATTCAATATTATGAATATTCTTTAAATTTGAAATAAGAAAGAGTATAAATATATTAATTTTGTTTCAACAACTACCTTCTGTTGTAACCAATATATAAATGTCTGATTGTGTTTGTCCTGCAACCACTTTCTATTTTTAGACTTAAGGGGATGTTGTAAGTGTAACCACTCCATATTTTAGCTATCAAGTCATTATGAGAACTTATTCTACAATGTAACAATTTCCATACAATGAATTAGAAAATCAGAAAATTTATGATAAAGAAGCTTACTCAATATAAGGTTCAATTTCATCTATGTTCTCCAAAACATATAAATGGGCTTGTTGCCATTCTTTATGATCAATTTCTATGAGACGACCCCCAAGCAAAGGTTTTTCATCTTAAATGTTGCCCTTTCTCGTAAGAGGATTTTCTATTGCCTCAAAATGTGATAGATAATCATTACAAAATTCTATTGCTTCTTATGCAATATAATATTTTATAATGCATCATTCGGGACAGTTATGATTGCGCACATAACCCTTCAAAGGCTTCATGCACCTTTCAAAAGGATACATTCACATCAAGAAAATGGGTCCACAGATTCTAACTTGTATAACAAGATGTAGAGGTAAATGGACCATGATGTCAAAGAAAGACGGTGGAAAGTACTTTTCTAACATGCATAATGTGACCACAAGATCATTTTCAATATCGTTTAGCATATTCACATCCACCACTTTCTTAATATTGCATTGAAGAAGCAAAACCGAGTAACAACAACTCTAATCGGCTTAGGCAGAACTGAACGGATTACCACAGGTAGTAGTTGTTGTTTTAGTGCATGAAAATCATGAGATTTGAGACCATAAAGCTTTAAATCTTGTATTGTGACAAGATTTCTGATATTAGAAGAGTAACCTTCAGGAACCTTTATGTCTAACAATATTTAATAAAATATCTTCTTGTCATCCTTTGTTAATGTATAACAAGCTCGCGACAAATAAGTACGTTCTTTTTCAAAATTAAGTTGTATTTCGGTTCTTAGCTCCTTCTCCACAAGATCAAGATGAGCATTGACTCCATCCTTTGTCTTTCCTGGAATGTTAAGTAATGTATCATATATGCTCTCACAAACATTTACCTCGATGTGTATAACGTCGAGTGTGTGGTGAACATGCAAGTGTTTCTAATAGTCAAGTGTAAAGAAGATTGACTTCTTCTTCAGCTATCTTCTTTCACTAGACTTTGATGCTTTGCACTTTTCATGTTTCATACCCCAGGAGTTTGAAATTTGACTAGCCTTTTCTAATATCTCTTTTCTACTCAATAGTATTGTAGGACCACAAAATTCCTGCTTATCATTGAAAATTTTCTTTTGACTATGATACAGATGGTGGCATGGGAGAAACCTTCTTGTACCAGTATACACATTTTTATCACTATGTTTTAGTCTAGGCGCATAAGTATTTTCCCTGCATATGGGACAAGCATAATACCCCTTAGTAGTGCAACCATATAGATTTCCATAGGCAAAAAAGTTGTTGATAGTCCACAATAATACAGCCTTTAAAGTAAAAAACTCTTTATTTTGTCCATCATAAGCTTTAACTCCCTCTTTCCATAATGGTTTCAAGTCTTCAACTAACAGTGTTAAATAAACATCAATATCGTTGCCCGGTTGGTGAAGACATGATATCAATAGCGACAACATCATGAATTTCTTTTTTATGTACAACCACGATGGTAGATTATAGGTCACCAATATAACTGGCCAACAATTGACTTACTACTAAGGGACCTATGTGGATTAATGCCATCAGCTGAAAGCACCAATCGTAGGTTTATAGGTTCTTTCACAAAATCTGGCTACTTATGGTCAACTAGCTTCCTTGATGAGGCGTCTACAGGGTGACGAAGTTTGCCATCAGCTACTCTTTTAGAAGCATGCTAAGTTAAGTCCCTTACTGTCTGTGAGGATTGAAACATCCGTTTAAATCAAAGAATGGGAGAAAAATACCATAGAACTTTGGAAGGTATTTTCTTAATAAGAATTTGATGAGAACCACCATTTGCCATCTTCCATCTTGATGTTCCACAAGTGGGACATTAAGATAAATCGTTATACTCTTTTCTGTAAAGTATGCAATCATTGGGGCATGCATGAATCTTCTCATATTCTAAACCCAGGGCAGTCACTAACTTCTTAGCCTCGTACATTGATGAAGGTATTTGATTTTGTGCTGGTAACATATCATGAAGTGATTTCAACAACTCATAAAAGCTAATGTCAGACCACCAATGTCTTCCTTTAATGTTATACAATCTCATCAAGCCCGATAGCTTTGTATACTTTGAACAACCAGGATAAAGGGGCTTTTCGGCATCTTCAAGTAGAGATTTAAATGCCCTTGGGTCACCGAAAACATGTTCATATGCCGCATTAACAATTTCTACAGCATTTGCACCATCTTCAAAGGAGCCACATTTTTAGTTAGGTGTTTGTTCATCACTTGCTACAATGCTTGTTGATCCTCTGCTAAGGTGTTCCTCACCATGCCAAACCCATATTGTATAACTTTGATCGATACCCCTACTAAAAAAGTGTTTTCTTATGTCTTCTAGCTTTTGGAATATCAAATTTCTATATTTTTCGCATGGATATCGAATAGAAATAGGATTATTCAAATAGAGCTTTGCAAAGTTAAAAGACTCTTCTACTCCTTCCATATATTAACTACACATTCTATCCTTTAACATCCATAACTTAGACATGGTTGTCATATCTGATGTTTCACGTATATCAATAAAAAATTCTACTGCATCAGATTATATAACCAGGTTATAAATCTACCTAAGCAGCAGCGTTAGATGACCATAATCCTGACCTCAATCTAGGTGCTCCTTACTTTTCGGTAATAAGAACGAGGCAACAGATTAGTATATTGGTCTAGTGTACTACAACAGATCAGTTTCAGTTCTGTGAATAAAAAATTCTAGGAAACGACACAGTTGAGTATGCTAATAAAACCAACAAATTGAAAAAAAACTTCTAGGACATGACATAGTTTCAGTTCTGTCAATAAAAATAAAACCCACATCATATGGCAAAATTGACCTACAAAAAACCTATTAATTCTTAAATAGGACACGACACAGTTGAGTATGCCAAAATTGACCCACAAAACTCTACTCATTCTCAAATAGACACGACACAATTGAGTATGACATTAAAACCCACAAAACCCTACTGGTTCATAAATAGGACACAACACAGTTGCTAGACACAAAAAAACCATACTCTCAATAAAATCCACAAAAAACCCTACTGTTAATAAAATCCTTATTTACCACACACAAGAAACTATACTCTCAATTAAATCCACAAAAACCCTACTGACAAAAAATATCCTACTCTCAATAAAATCCAAAAAACCCTAACTTCAACTTGCATTACCATAAAATTGAATTGCAGAGAGAAAATATGGAATAGAATTGCATATTACTGTTTGGTGAAGACCAAAGTTGTCGTATGGTGAAGTTGTCATCGATGGTAGGGTTTGGAAAGGGGACATTGGCCGTTGAGGAGACCGGGGACGTCGATGAGAGAGTTTTAGGGAGTGGAGGGAAAGTGGCTTCTGAGAGGAAAGAGAAAGGACTTGAGTAGAAGAAGGGTTTTCTGAGAGGAACATGAGGAGAAGAGGGTTTTCAGATAAGCGAGAAATTTTTTTCGAAGAGATGCGGACTCTTGAACAGTACTGCTGCTATTTTCTTAATATATCAAAACCGTCAATAACTCAATTTTTTTAGAATATTTATGATAATGGCAGCTAAAATAGCCGCGAGAATTTTTTCCTTTGACTTTAGTTGACGGCTTTAACCTATCCGTCAAGAAAAAGAGGTAGATTTCGTGATGGTTCCCCAAAACCCGTCAACTAAAGGGGTATAATATTTTAACTTAACACAAGACATGGGTTTACTACTATAACTACTGCATGCTTTCTCATGCCATATTCACTATAGACCTGTGCAAATAAAGATTAAATCGATTAACGAGTATTGTAACTATTGTCCTAATGGCTAATGGTAACACCTGATTTTGATAATAAACAATAACTTTGGTCAATACGCAAAATATATAGACTGCTACAGGTTACCAAGTTTCAAGAAGAAGTTCTTCTACGTCCTACTTCTACCTACTACTTCAAAGTACAGTATATTGCATCGTCATCAAGAACAGATCACAATAGAATCGAAAGACCAAGGCTTTATTTTTCCTTCTGTATTTTCAATTATATTGATTCTAGGAAATAATTTTAAGATTGATCAGGATAATACTGGCTTTGCTTATTCTTAGTCAACATATCCAAATAAGCCTACCTATTTAACCCCAAAAATCTATGATTCCAAAAAGCCTAAAGCTTATGCAAATTTGTCCCATTCTTTTGAGTTCTGACCCAACAGAATTCTGGGCAAACTCTGACAGAGTTCGGTCCGAGTTCGGTCCAAGTATTTTGAAAATCAGTTCCTACCAAATCTGCATCCGATATTCGTTTGTGAGATTTATGCATTCGAACTCTGCTAGAACTCTACCCGAGTTCGGTTAGCAAAAATACTATAAATAGAGAAGGATTTTCATATTTCCAAATCACTCATTCACTCTCTCTTCTCTATCTTTCTAAAGTGTTTTCAACGAGTAAAAGCTTTCAAATCTAGCCTAATACCACTCCTAGTCAAAGCCAATACAGTCCTGTTTCAATCTAGAGTTTTGGTTCAGAAGAGTTGTATTAGAGGTTGTAATTCAGAAAATATTCCAGTTTTCGCAATCAAGTTTGTGGAGTTGGTCGTGCGCTCGTCACCAAGCATGGTATTGTAAGAGACTGCAACTCTTAATTAGCTTATAAATAGTATATTAACATTAAACAGGAGTACTCGAGATTAGAGTAGTCCTCTCAGAGGAAGACCAATATACATCATTGTGTCACTGAGTTTGATTCTCTGATCTCTTACTTTACGATATTTATTCACTGTCTTATATCTGTCATAGTTTATAACTGCTACATTTTTTAAGTGGTGATTAATTTTGCTGCACATGCACATACTCTTTTCACCCCCTCTAGAGGTGCTAAACGGTCCTACAATTGGTATAAGAGAAGGTTATACATCCATAACCACTCTAAATAGTATATATATCTATGGTAGCCATTAAATCTATATCAACGGAGAAGGACAATCCACAAATATACCCTCACTATTTGATGGAACGAACTACACATACTGGAAAACACGAATGAGTTTCTTTTTTAGTTCACTCGATTTCGATCTTTGGTCGATAGTGATAGATGGTTATAAGAAACCGCATAGAACAGTGATTGATGGTGAAGTTGTAGATAACCCACACGACAAATACATGAAGTTTGAAAAGATACAGGCTAGTCTAGATACACGAGCCATTAATGCACTATTTTGTGCTATTGACAAAATCGAGTTCAATCACGTATCTACCTGTACGATGTCTAATAAAATTTGGAGACTTCTTGAGGTAACTAAAGAATAAACTTTCCAAGTGAAGGAATTCTAAATCAGTAGACTGACACAGGAATATGAGTCCTTTAAGATGAAATCAGGTGAGTCAATTACACAGGTGTTTACTCGTTTCCTCGATATTACTAATCCTTTACAATCTCTTGGTAGGGATTACAGTAATCACGAAAAGATTAAGAAGATTCTGCGAGCTATAACCAAGAATTGGAACCCGAAGGCCACTGCATTCATAGAAGGAAATGACCTCACCATGATGACTTTAGAGATGTAATGGGCAAGCTCATGACCCATGAGCTAGACTTACAAAATTTTCAAGAAGCTACTCCCAAGGAGAAATCTATTGCCTTCAAAGCACACGTCCGAAGAGTCTCATGCAATGACTCTGACGAATAATCATCTGATGGTGAAGAACGGGCCCTAATGGTCAAAAATTTCAAAAAATTCTTGAAGTTTGAGAAGTCAAACCGAAAGAAGAAAGACATCCACGAGAGCAACGAAGAAGAAACAATTTGTTTCAGATGTAAGAAGATAGGACACATAAAGAAGGGCTGTCCACTGTCAAAAAAGTAGTCCATATGATCGATCAAGATCGAGCAGAAAAGCTATAATAGGTCAAAAGTACGTGAATACAAGCATTTGGCACAAAAGTGGGGCCAGTAAGTCAGAGGCGGAGGACATACCTAGTAGCACTGCAAATGTCTGTCTAATAGCTTTCGATAAGGTATCTTCAAACCCTCTGTACGATAATTTTACTTTCGATGAACTAGAAACTGCTTTTAGCGAACTACTTGATGAACACAGAAATGTGTTAGACAAGTACAAGCAATCTCGCAAGGAGATTAAGGCACACACAACCGAAATAGTTAGATTGTCTAATCTTATGGAAGATATTAAAGAGACGTCTAATATCGGTAACACAGAAGGGATAGCCAAGCTTAAATTAGACTATTGAGATAAAAAGAAATAGACTATGTCAAAGTACAAGAACTTTATGACATAGAGAAAAGAAGACACTTAGTCACTGAGTAAAGTCTCATAAACATGATTGCCAAATATGAGGAGTCTTGTGCGATATCTAAAAAGTTAGACATCAAGTTTGACAAGCAGGCCATTCCTGTTACACAGTCTAAGATTAGTCCTAATGCCAAGCATATATCTCATAGGACAAAATCAAAGAAAGCACGTAAGCAACACGTCACTCACAATCATGCTTTCACTTATAAGTTTCCAAAAAAGACTTATAGTTATGTCAAGGAAAAACAAAGAGCACATTTTCAAAACTCATATGCACATATTGTGGTACACATGGGCACATATCACAATACTGCAGAGCTAGAAAGCTTGTTGACACTAACATACTTGCTTAGATTCTAAGACTAATCATAAAGGACCCTTGAAGAAATTGGTACCAAATGATTCATCTACTCATTTTATAGGTGGACCCTCAACCCTCTCATACTAGAAGCAAGTAGATACTCGATAGTGGATGTTCGCGGCACATGACTGGTGATGCATCTTTATTCGCTATACTATCAATAAAAAGAAAGGATATGTTTTCTTCGACAATAATCTAAGAGGTGATACTATCGGTAATGGTACTGTTAGTGTGTCTCCTTATCCAGTAATAAAAGACGTCTATCTAGTTACATAATTAAAAAATGACATTTTTTGCATAAGTCATTTGGTAGATAATGGTTATGGTATCAATTTCGTAAAAAATAAATGTTCTATATATGATATGTCATATGGTAATCTCGTATATGAAGGGATTAGGGAAGAAAATATTTATATATTTTTTAGAAAGTACTAATATTCTAGAAAAGTGCCTGGTAGCCAATCAAGATAAAAGTTGACTATGGCACATAAGGCTAGGACATGCAAATATGGACACTATCTCACGGCTATGCACCAAAAGGCTGGTAAAATGACTCCCAAAGATTATATTCAAGAAAGATATGGTATGTGCTAAATATGAAAAGAACAAAGCAACTATGTCTTCTTTTAAATCTATAAACGCTGTAAGTACTTTTAGACCTTTGTAGTTAATTCATATAGAATTATTTAATCTTAGTCGAGTCGCTAGCCTTGGCGATAAACTCTACGCTTTTGTTATAGTCGATGATTTCTTCCGATATACTTGAGTTTTCTTTTTATCAAACAAAAGTGATACCATTTTTGAATTTCAAATATTTTGCAAAAAGGTACAAAATAAAAAAGGCTTCATGATTACTCGAATCCGAACTGATCATGGTGGCGAATTTGTAAATGCCGATTTCAAAAAGTTTTGTGATGATAGTAGATACTACCATGTGTTTTCTTGTCCTAGAACTCCTTAATAGAATGGTATTGTGGAGCGGAATATCGTACTCAAAACAAAATGGCTAGAGTCATGCTGAATCAGCATATTCTTCCTAAATATTTTTGGGTCGAAGCTGTTAGTACAACTTATCATGTTTTAAACAGGGTGTTAATTCAAACTATTTCGAAGAAAACCTCTTATGAATCATGGTTTGGAACGATTCCAAACATTTTCTATTTTATAGTTTTTAGTTGTCGCTGTTTTATCTTGAACAACAAGGACAACTTGGGTAAATTCGACTCTAAGGCAGACGAAGGGATATTTCAAGGGTATGCTTCCAAGAATAAGGGATATAGGACTTTTAATAAAAGGTCTATGATTGTTGAAGAATCAATTAACATTACTTTTAATGAGCTCAATAATCACAGATCTAGCGACTGTGATGATGAGGATGTGCGAAACAAAACCAAGTCACGAGAAGATACTTCTACAAACGAAGGCTATCTGGAAAGTCTATCGAAAAGAATGAAGTTCATGCTAGACCATCCAGAGACACTCGTAATAGATGATGTATGCAAAGGCGTAAGTACATGTTCTTTTACTGAAGATATAGCAGCAAATGTAGCATTTATTTTTCAAGCAGAACCTAACACAGTAGTAGATGCTTTTAATGATGAGTTTTGGATTGATGTCATGCAAGTAAAACTTAATCAATTTGAGAGAAACCAAGTTTGGAAACTTGTTCTTGAACCTATTAGTCAATCGATAATTGATACCAAATGGGTGTTCCGAAATTAATTGAATGAGGATGGATAAGTTCTACGCAACAAAGCACATCTAGTTGCACAAGATTATAATCATGAAGAAGGAATTGATTATAACGAGACATATGCTCCTATTGTTTGACTAGAAGCCATTCACATATTTTATGTATTTGCATGTTTTCATAATTTTAAACTTTTTTAAATGGATGTAAAAAGTGCAAATATATTTTTGAAGGAAGAAGTTTTTGTGAAACAACCTCCTAGTTTCGAAGATTTTTAAAAACCTGATCATGTTTTCAAGCTTAGAAAACACTATATGGACTCAAACAAGCACCGCATGCATGGTATGTAAGTCTAAGTGCCTTCTTACTTGAAAATGGTTTTTCAAAAGGAAGAGTTGATACAACTTTATTTGTCAAATCTTCATATGTTAATATTTTACTTGTGCAAATTTATGTAGATGATATTATTTTCAGTTCTACTAACCAAAAACTATGTCAATATTTTGCTAAGTATATATAGAGTGAGTTTGAGATGAGTATGATAGGAGAGCTCAACTACTTTTAAGGACTTCAGATCAAACAACACTCATAAGAAACATTCATCAACCAAGCCAAGTACACAAAGAATTTATTGAAGAAGTACGACTTCGACAATGTAAAGCCTATCGGCACACCAATGGCTACATCAACACAACTTGACATTGATGAAAGTGGCAAACCAGTCGACCAGCGTTAGTATCGAGGTATGATTGGCAATTTATTATACTTAACTGCTGCTCGCCCTGATATTATGCTTAGTGTTTGCATATGTGCACGATGTCAAGCTAATCCTAAGGAATCACATCTATGCGTAATTAAGTGTATCTTCCGATACCTTAAGGAAAAATCAACTTGTGGTATCCCAAAACCATATCTTTTGACCTAATCGATTATTCAGATGCTGATTTTGTTGGGTGCAAAGTAGACCATAAAAGTACCAGTGGTACATATTATTTTCTAGGAAAAGCTTTAGTCTTCTAGTTTAGCAAAAAGGAAAACTCTGTTGCTTTATCAACAACTGAGGTTGAGTATATCGCCGGAAGACGTTGTTGTGCATAGATTTTATGGATGAAGCAAACTCTAGAAGACTACAATCTGTACTACACGAAGATTTCTATTTACTGTGACAACACTAGCACGATTAACTTGACTAAGAACCCTGCTTGTCACTCACACACAAAGCACATAGAAATATGTCATTACTTTTATGTGATCACCAACAACATGGGGATATTTGCTTAGAGTTTATTGATACAGATCATCAATTAGCAGATATTTTCACAAAACTACTAGCTGAAGACCATTTTAATTATCTACATCGCGAGTTAGGCATACTTGGATTTTCAGACTCATAATGTGTTATGATTAATAAAATTACATAAAACTTGATATTTCGAGATTTATTAGTTGAAGTTGTTTTGGGTACAAGTCGAAAGGGGCCTTCTGTCATACATACATAAATAACCTGAAGCGACACGGTGCACTAGTCTTCGGACTACCGCTAGCTAGGATCCGCCCCCACAGCTAATCCAAAGTAATAGGTTTTTTATTAAATCGAAGGGTTAAATTTTATTAAGTACATTTATCATTCATTACACATAAAATGAATGTGAATTCTGGTTGGTCGAACTCGGACAGAACTCGGTCCGAGTTCGGGCCGAACTCGTTCGACGTCATTTATAAGACATCAGCTTTTTCAGCATACCTTATTTCCTTTCCTCCTTCATCTTCTTCAAAACTTAGCCAAGCTGACCACTGCAAAAACCCAACCCTAGCTTTTGAAATCCTCCTTCTAAAGCATCAAACTTCGTCTTCCTTGGATTTAGCGGCTCAACGAAGATGTTCTCCACTATTTTTCATTGTTTATTTGAGGTATATCTCTCTTTTCTTCTCATTTCAATTCTATGGCTCCCAATATTTACAAGAGAAAGAAAAGAGATTCTGTAGCTTCATCCACCACTTCGGAGTATGAATTCGTTAACATTTTTAGTCCCGCTCGTTCTGACGATAAATAGGATTTTGATAAGAACCTATTTTTAACTTCAAAAATTTCGAACACTTGGTTTAAATTTTCGATACCGGGAAATTTGCTCCGAAAAATCGATAAATTTTGATGCCCTATCTGAATATGCATATACTTTTGAAAACTTGGGACTCCGAGATTTTTTTGAGACTTCTAGTGATATCAATGAACATGTTGTACGTATATTTTATTGCAATTTACAAGAAGCAGATGATAATATTTATTCTTGTGTCGACGGAAAAGAACTTGAGTTTAACTCGGCTGACTTGATTGAGTACTTCCATATTCCAGACAACGGCGAAGCTCTAGTGAAGATAAACAAGGTTCAGTTTCCTGATGATATGACCTTTGCCTCTCATAAGGCCACTATGTGTCAACTGGGTATGGTACCTCGGTCTCGGTTGTATGCAAACCACCTTAACCAAAACTTTTATGAACTCTAACGTATTGTTTATTCCACTTTGCTTTCTAAGACGTGATCTACTGATGATGTCATTTTCTTAGATATATCAGCTACATATTGCATTCACTTTGGGGTCACTTTTTCTGTTCCCATGACTGTTATTTCCAATATTATTAGTTATCGAAGGGCATGCCGTAACCTCCTATACCATATGCATCTTGCAATAATCTTCTAGAGATTTGGAATCAACTTAGACATCTGTCCTATTTTTTGGTTACCTTCTGAGCTTACTGGATCTAGGAAATACCCTTAGCCTCTACTTTCATTTGGTGCTACTCTACCTACACCTGATCCAGTCGCAGCTCCAGCTGATGCTCCTACTCCTGCCACTCCAAGCTACTTTGACGACCAGTTCTACCAGAGGTTCGATACGTTTGTCACTCTTTAGGGACAATGTTATCATACATATATCGATGCTGAGGATCGCCATACTTCTCAAGCCCAGGTTTTAAGAAATAGTATATCAAATACTCAGTGGACTATGGTGCATCATCCTACTGCACCAGTTTAGATCCTCTGTCATCCTGGATTCGACGGACTACGATTTGAGTATCCGCTCACTTTCAGATTCATTGATCCGATGACGGCCTATGTCGATCCTCATCCACCTGCTGATCCCGCCGATGATGCTACTGATATTTGATTTTGTCTATTAGCTTAGAACTTTGTGGACTAATCAGATGATGATGATGATCTTATGTAGTTGTACTATTTTTTATTTTTAGTTTGGATTTTATGTAGTAGTAGTTTGCACTCTTTCTGTTCTAGTTTTATGTACTATGTTTCAGTAGTAGATGAGTTTATGCATTATATTTTCTAGTTTTCATTTATCATAATTTATTACTGCTACGGCTGGTATTTCTTTTGAGCTGTGACTTATTTCATTCATATTATTTGTGTATATTACTCTTCTCTTTGTTCGTTATTTTTGGCTTCATATATTATAGGGGAGCCATATGTTTGAGAAATGACAAAGGGGGAGAACGAGCAATACCAAAGAGCATTCTTGATCAATTCAGAACAAATCAGGTATATAGTTTCAAAGTTATATATTTGTTATATTTTGGTATAGACTCATTGTTTGTCAATTATCAAAATGGAGAAGATTGTTGGCCCATTGGCTAATGGTCACACCTGATTTTGATAATCAATGATAACTTTAGTCAATACGTAAAATATATAAACTGCTACAGGGTACCTGTAGGACCGTTGAGCACCTCTAGAGGGGGAGGGAAGGGGATGAATAGAGTGTGTGTGTGTGCAGCAAAAAATAATCACCAATTAAAAACTTAAGAATAACTATGGCAGTAAATAAATAAATACAGCAAGAGATAGAGAGATCAAACTCAGTGACACAGCGATGTATACTGGTATCCCTCTGAGAGGACTAATCCAGTCTCGAGTACTCTTGCTCGATGTTAATCCACTATGGCACAAGCTAAATGAGAGCTTACAGTCTCTTACAACACCGTGCTTGGTGACAAGTGTACGACCAACTTCACAACACCGTGCATGGTAACGAGCGCACGACCGGCTCTACAACAAGGATAGCTGCTGAACTTGGAACGACCTCTTTACAACTCTTGGACACCAAAAGACTCTAAATCAACATAGATATTACTGGCTTTTGGCTAAGAGATGTATAGGTGTGATTTGAAAGCTTTAGAACGTTTGAAAACACTTGGTGAGTAGAGAAGAGAAGAGAAGATGAAGAGTGAATGAGTGATTTGAAATGAAAAACTCT
Source organism: Iris pallida (assembly GCA_029216955.1). Taxonomy (NCBI): domain Eukaryota; kingdom Viridiplantae; phylum Streptophyta; class Magnoliopsida; order Asparagales; family Iridaceae; genus Iris; species Iris pallida. The sequence goes on from JANAVB010022800.1 coordinate 13,541,165, forward strand.
CTTTTATTTATAGGTGTTTTCTGGGACCGAACTCGGGCAGAGTTCAGGCAGAGTTCTGATGCAAATATTTTGCATAGAGACGTTGCTCGCAGATTTGGAGGCAACTGAACTTTGAATTTAAACTGACCGAACTCGGGCAGAGTTCGGACCGAACTCGGGCCGAACTCGGTTTTGAGTTATGTCAAGGAAAATTTTGAAATATTTGTCAAAAGCTGTTTGTGAAAATAATTCAGAATATTTTGTAAAGATAAAATAGAAATAGGTAGGCTTTTTAGAAATTTGGACTGGGATAAACCTAAGCTAGTATTACCTAGTCGATTTTACAATATAAATCCTAGATTCAATAAAAAGTAAAATACAGAATAAACTGTAAAATGACTCCATTGAAATTCATCTTCAGATTGATAATATCTTTGCTTGTTGATGCAGTACAACGTCCGTTGATATTGATTTCACATATAGCCTGAAATGATTAGCAGCAGTTTGTATATTTTGTGTATTGACTTAAGTGCATGTTGATTATCAAAATCGGGTGTGACCAAGGAATGGGCCAACAATCTCCCCCAATTTGATAATTGACAAACTTGAGTCTATACCAAAATATATATAAAAATAGAACAACAAAAAGTACCTGAAAAAATTAGTAGTCTTTCTTTTGTCTTTCTTTTTGGTTTTCTTTTTGGTTATGATAGCTCTTCTCCCCCTTTATCAATATAAAAATTGCTTTGGCTCCCCCATAATGTGTGAAGCCAAAAAAAATAACAGACAAAGTGAAGCTAAAGAGATACATAAACACAGCAAAAACAACTAATAGATAAGTAAAGTGCTGTAATATAGAACTGAAAATATTTTACTGATAATGCAAAGTACAAGGATGAAATAATAAAATGTCTAACTAAGAAGTTTAGACAAAAAACTACATCAAAACAGAAGATCATCAACTAACTACTATCCACTAGCTAACAGCTGAGTCCGCGTCACATAGTGGGGTCATCACTGCCAGGAGCCTCAGGAGGAAAGTAGGCTGCAGTAGGGTCGAAGTACGGAAAGGATGCCTCATCTCCGAACCGAGGACCAGGGACGCCTGGGTGAGGCAGAGTGACCGGATGAGCTGGATCATGAGATAGGCTATAGTGGAGATCCACAAGCCCGTTCCGCAATACCTGAGCCTGATAGATGTGGTAAAACTCCGAATCAAGATAGCATTGATGATGTTGCGCATAAACAACAACAAAGTCATCAAAGCGCTGATAAAATCCTGGATCAAATCCCGGAGCAGGGGCTGGAGCAGGAGCAGCATCAGGATGAGGAGCCTCAACATCGACATCTGGAGCAGGCTGAGCTCTAGGAGGCAGAGGTAGAGCAGGAAATCTACGAGATCTGGTAAGCTCGATGGGAGTGGAGGAGTATGCACAAGTTTGAAGATCAATATCAAACCGGCGAAAGATAGAAGCCAGGTGCATAGGACACACAAGATTGCGTCCTGTATTTCTGCAGTTCAGCATCCAGGCCATCATAGTCTTTGGAATAGAAAAAAGAATACCAAAGTGAATATGGTACAAGGCAGAAAGTTCTAAGAAAGTAACTTCGTCAGTGGATCCTTTCTTAGGAAGGAGTGTAGAGAAAATAAGTCGATGAAGTTCATAAAAGTTTTGGTTCAGATGTCGTAAAAATACCCTACGAGGAACAGGGTTTAGATGACAGATTAGTTCCTTGAAGGAGGCAAGGGTGACATCTGCAGGGAATTGTACATGGTTGATATCTACTAGTGCTTCACCAGTATCAGGAACATGGAAGAATTCACTAATATCAGTAGCACTAAACTCTAATTCTTGCCCAACAACGCAAGAATAATAGTTGCCGCTTGCATGTTGCAGTAAAACATACGGACAGCATTGTCAAAGATATTTTCTGCTACTTTGAAGAAATCTCGGTAGCCTAGATGGTCGAAGGTAGGAGCAAACTCAGAAAAAATAGTAAAGTTGACAAAATCTCCAAAACAAATTTTACGACCAGAAAAGGAATCAAACCAGAGATCAGAGAATTCTTTGTCAGGAAATAAAGTTGAATCATAGTCTTCTGATCCTACTGGTCGTGCTGGACTAAACAAACTGGCTAGAGTATAATCAGACGAAGAGGATCCAGCTTGGGGAGTTGATCCTCGCTGACGCTTAGGAGCCATGGGAAAAGAAGGAGAAAAAGCGAAGTACCTTTTGAAAAGGAGGAAGAGAAGGAAGTTGGATCACCCACCGGATCTCCTAGAGCTCTTGCCAAGATGAAGAGGAAGATGTTTTTGAGAGGAAGGAGATGAATCCACGAATTTGTGAGTAAAAAGGATGGGTAGAAGAGTGGTATATATAGAGTTTAGGGCCGGCTGTTCGGTTCTGGAAATTAATACAGCGCCGACCGAACTCGGCCCGAATTTTGCCCGAACTCGGTCAGAGTTCGGCCCAAGTTCGGCTGCTTGAATTTTCGAGACAATAAAGGCAGTTTTGGTAATTGAATCTCAACTTTATGACATTGACTCCTAAATTTAGTAACAATATTTACTTTGGATTAGCTGTAGGGGTACTGTCCCAGCTAACGGAGGTTTACAGGGGAACTCTTAAATACCGCGTCGCTTCGACCGTAGTCGTGGTGACAGACAGACCCTTTTTAGGCTTGTACTCCAAAATAATTTATGTTAAATAAATTTCAAAGTTTCAAGTCATAAAATTAATTTAATTACCGTACTATATTATGAATCTGAAAATTCAAGTATACCGAGCTCTCGCCTCATTATGTTCTGTGTCAATGAATTCTAAGCAGATATTCCCGTGTTGCTGATGATCACGTAAAAAATGATGATGTATCTCTATGTGTTTTGTGCGTGAGTGACAGATAGGGTTCTTAGTCAGATTAATGGTGCTAGTGTTGTCACAATAAATAGGAATCTTAGTGTAGTACAGATTATAGTCTTCTAAGGTTTGCTTCATCCACAAAATCTGAGCACAACAACGACCTGTGGCGATATACTCAGCCTCAGTAGTTGACAATGCTACGGAATTTTGTTTCTTGCTAAACCAAGATTCTAAGGCCTTTCCTAGGAAATGACATGTGCCACTGGTACTTTTACGGTCCACTTTGCATCCTACAAAATCCGCATCCGAGTAACCTATCAGGTCAAAGGATTTGGTTTTAGGATACCATAAGCCGACTGTAGAAGTTCCTTTAAGGTATCAGAAGATACGCTTAACGGCACTTAGATGTGATTCCTTAGGATTTGCCTGATAACGTGCACAGATGCAAACACTAAACATAATATCAGGACGACTAGCAGTTAAATATAATAAACTACCAATCATACCTCGATACTTACACTGGTCGACAGGTTTGCCACTTTCATCAGAATCAAGTTTTGTAGATGTAGCCATAGGAGTCCCGATTGGCTTTACGTTTTTGAAGTCGTACTTTTTCAGTATGTCCTTCTTGTACTTAGCTTGGTTGATGAATGTTCCTTTTGAGTGATGTTTGATCTGAAGTCCTAAGAAGAAGTTTAGCTCTCCCATCATACTCATCTCAAATTCACTCTGCATATACTTAGCAAAATCTTAACAAAGCTTTTCGTTAGTAGAACCGAATATTATGTCATCTACATAAATTTGCACAAGAAGAATATCATCATTCAAAGATTTGATAAACAAGGTAGTATCAACTTTTTTTTTGAAAAAACCATTATCAAGTAAGAAGGCACTTAGGCGTTCATACCAAGCACGAGGTGCTTGTTTGAGTCCATAGAGTGCTTTCTTAAGCTTGAAGACGTGATCAGGTTTTTGAAAATCTTCAAAACCAGGGGGTTGTTTCACAAAAACTTCCTCTTTTAAAAATCCGTTCAAAAATGCACTTTTCACGTCCATTTGAAATAATTTAAAATCATTAAAACATACAAATGCACAAAACATGCGGATGGCTTCTAGTCTAGCAACAGGAGCATAAGTCTCATCATAATCAATTCCTTCTTCTTGATTATAACCTTGTGCCACTAGACGTGCTTTGTTGCGTAGAACTTGTCCATTTTCACTAAATTTATTTCGGAACACCCATTTGGTACCAATTATTGATTGACCAATAGGTTTAGGAACGAGTTCCCAAACTTGGTTTCTCTCAAATTGATTTACTTTCTCTTGTATGGCATCAATCTAAAACTTATCAGAAAAAGCATCATCTATATTCTTAGGTTCTATTTGAGAAATAAATGCTACATTTGCTGCTATTTTAGAATCCTTAAGAGAGGAGCATGTACTTACACCTTTAGATACATCACCTATAATGAGTGTTTCTGGATGATCTGGTAAGAATTTTAATGAATCAACATTTTGGGTCAGATATTCCACAGGATTCTTCTCAGTCTTTACATGTGCATCTTTATCATCACTGTCGCTAGATCTGTGACTATTTAGCTCATCAAAAGTAACATTAATAGATTTTTCAACAATCATAGATCTTTTATTAAAAATTCTATATCCCTTACTCTTAGCAGCATAACCGAAAAATATTCCTTCATCTGCTTTAGAGTCGAACTTTCTCAAGTTATCCTTGGTGTTCAGGATAAAGCAGCGACATCTAAAAACTTTAAAATAAGAAATGTTTGGAATCCTTCCAAACCAAAGCTCATATGGTGTTTTCTTCGAGATAGGTCGAATTAACACCCTATTCAAAATATGACAGGCTGCACTAACAGCTTCTGCCCAAAAATACTTAGGAAGATTATGCTGATTCAGTATGACTCTAGCCATTTCGCTTAGAGTACGATTCTTCCGTTCCACAACACCATTCTGTTGGGGAGTTCTAGGACAAAAAAATTCGTGGTAATATCCACTATCATCACAAAACTTTTTGAAATCAGATTTTACGAATTCGCCACCATGAACACTTCGGATACGAGTAATCATGAAGTCTTTTTTGTTTTGTACCTTTTTGCAAAATATTTGAAATCCAAAAATAGCATCACTTTTATTTGATAAAAAGTAAACCCAAGTAAAGCGAGAGAAATCATCAACAATAACAAAAGCGTAGAGCTTACCGCCAAGACTAGCGACTCTACTAGGACCAAATAAATCTATATGAATTAACTGCAATGGTCTAGAAGTACTTACAGCGTTGATGGATTTAAAAGTAGACCTATGTGCTTTGTTCTTTTCACAGTCAGCACATACCATATCTCTCTTGAATGGAATCTCGGGGAGTCCTTTTACCAATTTCTTAGTACTGAGTCGTGAGATAGTATCCATATTGCATGTCCTAGTCTCATGTGCCATAGCCATCTTTCATCTAGATTAGCTACTAGGCATCTTCCTGCATTATTAGTACTCTCCAAAAAGAAAACATAAATGTTGTCTTCTCTAATCCCTTTATATACGGGATAACCAGATGACATATCATATATGGTATAATTATCTTTCACAAAATTGATACCATAACCATTATCAGCCAAATGACTTATGCTTAGTAGGTTATGTTTTAATTCTGTTACTAGACAAACATCTTTTATTACTGGATAAGGAGAAATACCTACAGTACCATTACCAATAATATTACCTCTCAAATTATTTTTGAAGGAGACGTATCCTTCTTTCTTCATCGATAGCGTAGCGAACAAAGATGCATCACCGGTCATGTGTCGCGAACATCTGCTATCGAGGATCCATTTACTTTTAGCATGAGAGGGTTGATGGTCCACCTACAAGACAAGTAGATGAATCCTTTGGTACCTATTTACTGAAGGGTCCATTCTGATTAGTTTTAGGTCTCCAGAATAAAGTGTGATTGTCAACAAGTTTACTTGCCAAGCAATACTGTGATATGTGTCCGTACGTACCACAATAAGTGCAAGTTAGTTTAGAACCAGATGTGGTTAAAACTGTGTTTACGTGCTTGTTTGGTTTCTTGGAGAACCTATAAGTGAAAGCATGATGATAGTCATGTTTCTTTTGTGCTTTCTTATTTTTAGTCCTCTTAGGTGTATGCTTAGCATTATGACTAAACTTAGGCTGTGTCATAGGTATTGCCTATTTGTCTAACTTGATTTCTAACTTTTTAGAAATCGTAATAGACTCTTCATATATAGCAGTCATATCCGAGAGTCTTTGTTCTGTAACTAAGTGCTTCTTCTTCTCTATGTCATACAATTCTTGCATCTTGACATAGTCTCTTTCTTTCTTTTCAATCTTGAGGATAGCCTCATGATAGTCTACCTTGAGTTTGGCTATCTCTTTCGTGTTACCGGTAGTAGACATTTCTTTAATATCTTCAATAAGATTGGACAGTCTAGCTATCTCGGTTGTGTGTGCCTTAATCTCTTTTCGAGATTGCTTATACTTTTCAAGCACAGTTTTGTGATCTTCAAGTAATTTGCTAAAGGCATTTTTTAATTCATCGAAAGTAAAATCATCATATAGAGGGTTTGAGGATACCTTATCAAATGCCATAAGACAGACATTTATATTTTTGCAGGGTCTGTCTTCTTCTTCTGTATCACTGGCATCACTTTCATGCCAGATGCTTGTGTTGGCATACTTTCGACCGGTTGTTGCTTTTCTACTTGATCTTGATCTGTCATATAGACTGCTTTTCTTTGAAGTTGGACAGTCCTTCTTCATGTGCCCTGTCTTCTTGCACCAAAGCAAATAGTTTCATCTTTATTGCTTTCTTGGATATCTCTCTTTCTTCTGTTTGATTTCTCAAACTTTAAGAATTTTCTGAAGTTCTTCACAAGTAGGGCTTGTTCATCACCACTTGATGATTCTTCATCATAGTCATTGCATGTTGATTTTCTTGTTTGAGCTTTGAAGGCAATAGATTTTTCTTTTGGAGTTGCTTCATCAAACTCTTGCAAATCAAGTTCATGGGTCTTGAGCTTGCCCATCAGTATTTCCAAGGACATAGTGGTGAGATCGTTTTCTTCAATGATTGCTGTGGCTTTTGGATTCCAGTTCTTGGTTAGAGCCCGCAGCACTTTTTTGATCTTCTCATGATTGTTGTAATCCTTACCAAGAGATTGCAAAGGATTAATTATATGAAGAAAACGTATGAACATCTGTGTAATTGACTCACCGGGTTTCATCTTGAAAGATTCATATTCCTGTGTTAATCTACTAATTTTGGATTCCTTCACTTGGGAAGTACCTTCATGAGTTACCTCAAGAAGTTTCCAAATTTTGTGAGACGTTTTATAGGTTGAAACTCTGTTGAACTCCGTTTTGTCAATTGCACAGAATAGTGCATTGATGGCATGAGCATCTAGACTAGCCTCAGCTTTTCAGCTTAGTGTATTTGTCATGAGGCTTGTCTACAAGCTGGCCTTCAACCACTGTGGGTGCTGGTTTCTTATAACCATCAATAACTATAGACAAAAGATTAAAGTCAAGAGATTTAAAGAAGAAAGTCATCCGTATTTTCCAATAGGTATAATTTGTACCATCAAAAAGTGGGGGTCTATTTGTGGATTGCCCTTCACCATTGAATATTGATTTCACGGCTGCCATATATACTCTCTGAGGTTTGTTATATAAGAATATAACCTGCTCTGATACCAATTGTAGGACCATTGAGCACCTCTAGAGGGGGGGTGAATAGAGTGCGTGTGTGCACAGCAAAAAATAATCACCAATTAAAAACTTAAGAATAACTATGGCAGTAAATAAATAAATACAGCAAGAGATAGAGAGATCAAACTCAGTGACACAGCGATGTATACTGGTATCCTTCTGAGAGGACTAATCCAGTCTCGAGTACTCTTGCTCGATGTTAATCCACAATGGCACAAGCTAAATGAGAGCTTGCAATCTCTTACAACACCGTGCTTGGTGACAAGTGCACGACCAACTTCACAATACCGTACTTGGTGACGAGCGCACGACCGGCTCCACAATAAGGATAGTTGCTGAACTTGGAACGACCTCTTTACAACTCTTAGACACCAAAAGACTCTAAATCAACATAGATATTACTGGCTTTTGGCTAAGAGATGTATAGGTATGATTTGAAAGCTTTAGAACGTTTAAAAACACTTGGTGAGTAGAAAAGAGAAGATGAAGAGTGAATGAGTGATTTGAAATGAAAAACTCTCTTCTATTTATAGGTGTTTTCTGGGACCAAACTCGGGCAGAGTTCGGGCAGAGTACTGATTCAAATATTTCGTATAGAGACGTTGCTCGCAGATTTGGAGGCAACTGAAATTTGAATTTAAACTGACCGAACTCGGGCCGAACTCGGTTTTGAGTTCTGTCAAGGGAAATTTCGAAATATTTGTCAAAAGTTGTTTGTGAAAATAATTCGGAATATTTTGTAAAGATGAAATGGAAATAGGTTGGCTTTTTAGAAATTTGGACTGGGATAAACCTAAGCCAGTATTTCCTAATCGATTTAACAATATAAATCCTAGACTCAATAAAAAGTAAGATACAGAATAAACTGTAAAATGACTCCATTGAAATTCATCTTCAGATTGATAATATCTTTGCTCGTTGATGCAATACAACGTCCGTTGATATTGATTTCACATATAGCCTGAAATAATTAGCAGCAGTTTGTATATTTTGTGTATTGACTTAAGTGCATGTTGATTATCAAAATCGGGTGTGACCATGGAATGGGCCAACAGTACCAAGTTTCAAAGCAGAAGTTCGTCTATGTCCTACTGCTACCTACTACTTCAAAGTACAGTACATTGCATCGTCATCAAGAACAGATCACAATGGAATCAAAAGATCAAGGCTTTTATATTTTTTCTATATTAATTTCAATATTATTGATTCTAAGAAATAATTGTGAGATTGATCAGGATTATACTGGCTTAGGTTGTTCTCAGTCTACATATCCAAATAAGCCTACCAATTTAATCCCAAAAATCTATAATTTTAAAAAGCCCAAAGCCTATGCAAATTTGGCCTATTCTTTTGAGTTCTGACCCAACAGAACTCTGGGCGAACTCTGACTGAGTTCGGTCCGAGTTCGGCCCGAGTTCGGTCCAAGTATTTTTGAAAATTTGTTCCCACCAAATATGCATCCAACGTTTGTTTGCGAGATTCATGCATCCGAACTCTGCCAAAACTCTGTTCGAGTTTGGTTAGCAAAATTACTATAAATAGAGAAGGATTTATACATTTCCAAATCACTCATTCACTCCATCGTCTCTATCTTTCTAAAGTGTTTTCAATGAACGAAAGCTTTCAAATCTTGCCTAATACTACTCTTAGCCAAAAATAGTACAGTTTTGTTTCAATCTAGAGTTTTGGTTCAGAAGAGTTGTATCAGAGGTTATAATTTAGAAAACGTTTCAGTTTTTGAAATCAAGCTTGTGGAGTCGGTCGTACGTTCGTCACCAAGAACGATATTATAAGAGACTACAAGCTCTCAATTAACTTGTGAATAGTAGATTAACATCAAGGAAGAGTACTAGAGACTAGAGTACTCCTCTCAAAGTGAGACCACTATACAATACTGTGTCACTGAGTCTGCTTATCTGATCTCTTTCTTTGCTGTATTTATTTACTGTCTTATATCTGCCACAGTTTATAACTACTACATTTTTTAAGTGGTGATTATTTCTGCTGCACACGCACACACTCTATTCACCCTCCTCTAGAGGTGTTCAATGATTCTACAACAACGATAAGGAGAAGTACCTTAAAAATGAGCTAAGTTCTAAAGAATAAGAAAGAGTAGTACGGTCATTAGACAACTTGTACAGAAGGTGTAGTTTTATCGAACGGTTGCCTAGGCCAAGGAACTTATTCGGCCTGGAAGAAATGAGTATAACAGTACTAGAAGAACTACCACGGGTGATTCGGGAAATTTCGAACAGGTATCGCTACCCGCCATAAAAGTATCGCCGTCTAACCCAGCTATAGTCCAAGATGGCTTGACATTGCCAGTGACCTTTACGCCCTTATACTACTTTATTTGATCATTGTGACACAGGATGAATATGGTTTGTTTACTTTAGGCGTAGAGAATATGCAACTGATAATGTAAAATGCTTATAGTTTTCATATGCTTGCCTCATAAAACGTTCACATGCAACCCATCATGATGGTTAGATAGATCACCAAGTATATAACATGCTTTACAAATTTTTTTGAACAAATGAGAGCTTGGATTTAATTAGCCATCCACCAGTACATGTGAACGTACCAATCCTCGCTCTCCGCAGGTGCTACGAATCAGGTGGAACGTGCCAACTAGCAAGACGACATTTGTGTTTTGAAGCTTTGTCAACGTGTCGAAGACTTTTGCTGAATCCTTTCGAAGACTCTCTACAATAATCCAAAGAAGATGGCATGACTCTCTACTATTCTAGACGGCATGTAAATACTGGTTATACAAAGGGATGTAATATATGGAACGACTATGTCATCATCATTCATTTTGAGTCAAGTTTGTAACCTGCGTGACATTAAGTTGTAATCGAGTCATGTAAATGATGTCCATTATCAATAAAGTAAAGTTTATTCTATATCATATGTGCCGTTCAATTTCTTTGCATATTCTCTATTATTGTGTTTCGGATAACCTTATGGCTTGCCTTGTGCAGATGCAACTTAGGTTCGCACGACATCACGTCCGGTGGACGACTATCAATTTTACAGAATCAGAACGTGACATATACTTGTCCAACATATTTTTTTCTCTTTAAGTAGTTCGTTGAATGCATCTTCGAACTGGTCAAATATAAAATCATCGTAAAGACGATTTCCTGATACCTTTTTATATGCCATTATGCAGACATTTGTACTATTGTTGGGTCTATCCCTATCTTCTGAATTACTGGCTCACTTTCGTGCTAGATACTGGTGTTTTCATACTCTCGACCAGTTGTTGCTTTTCTGTTCGATCTTGATCGATCATATGGACTGCTTTTCTTTGCTAATGGATAATCCTTCTTCATATGCCCTGACTTCTTGCATCTAAAGCAGATAGTATCTTCTTTGTTGCTTTTATGGATATTATTCTTTTTTGGCTGGATTGCTCAAACTTTAAGAATTTTTGAAGTTCTCGACCAGTAGGGCCTATTCATCCCCATCAGAATCTTTATTATCAATATCATTACATGAGACTCTTCTGGCTTAGGCTTTGAAGGTGATAGATTTTTCTTTGGGGTTGCCTCTTCAAAGTCTTACAAATCAAGCTTATGGGTCATGAGCTTGCCCACAAGCTTCTCCAATGTCATCATAGTGAGGTCATTTCCTTCTATGATCATGGTGGCCTTCGGGTTCTAATTCTTGGTTAGAGCCTGTAGTATCGTTCTGATCTTTCCATGGTTGCTGTAATTATTTCCAAAAGATTATAGAGGAACAATAATGTCTCGAAAATGATTAAACATATGTGTAATTGGTTCACCGAGTTTCATCTTAAAAGCCTCGCACTCATGTGTCAATCTACTTATCTTGTTTCCTTCACTTGGGAAGCTCCTTCATGAGTTACCTCAAGAAGTCTATAAATCTTATTAGATGTAGCACAGGTAGATACACGATTGAACTCGATTTTGTCAATTGCAAAGAATAGTGCATTGATAGCTCGTGCATCTAGACTAGCCCGTGTCTTTACATGCTCAGTGTACTTATCATGTGGCTTATCTACTAGAACACCAACAATCACTGTTCTAGGCAGTTTTTTGTAACCGTCTATAACTACCGACCAAAGATCAAAGTCTAATGACTTAAGAAAGAAACTCGTTCATGTTTTCCAGTATATATAGTTGGTTCCATCAAATAGTGGAGGTCTATTTATGGATTGCCCTTCACCGTTGAATATAGATTTAACGACTGCCATATATATTCTCTAGATGGTTATGTATATGTATAACCTGCTCTGATAGCAATTGTAGGACAGTTGAGCACCTCTAGGGGAGGTGAATAGAGTATGTGCGTGCAGCGAAATAAATATCACAATTCAAAAATTATGTAATATATCTAGTAAGAGCAGATCTATAATAGTATATGAATTGCTATAAGAGTAAAGAGTTAAGAAGATTCAAACTCAGTGACACAGTGATATATAATGGTTTCCTTCGTAGATGACTAGTCCAGTCTCGAGTACTATTGCTCGATGTTAATCTACTATGGCACAAGCTTTAACTAAGTGCTTGCAACTCTTATAACACCGTGCTTGGGGACAAATGCACAACTAACTTCAACCATATCATGCTTGGAGACGCGTGCACGACCGACTCTAGAAGGCGTTTGAAATGGAAACATTTTCTGAGATAGCCTCCGATACAACTCTTTAAAACCAAACTTTAGATTGAACTGAATTAATACTAGCTTGGCTAAAAGTAATATATGCTAAATATGAAAGTGTATAGCTCATAGAAAATACTTAAGGAATATAAATAAGAGAAGTGAAGGAGATTGGATGATTTAGAAATGTGAAAGTTCTTTTCTGTTTATAGTATTATTATGAACAGAGTTTGGGCAGAGTTCGGATATAGAAATCTCGCATTCGAACATTGAATACAGATATTCATAAATTTTAAAAACAAGTTAAAACTACCTCAACTGAACTCGGGCAGAACTCGGGCTAAGTTTTGCCATGGTTCTAACAGAACTGTTTTGGCCATTTGATGGGTTTTGGACTATTTTTGTTTGTGGACTTTGGATAGAAATTTTGTGGATATTAAGGCTATATTTTATGGACTGAAAATATCTAAGCCATTACAGATCTGATCAATCTTACTTATTTTCCTAGACTTAAATAAAAATAAAAATACAAAAAATATGTAAGTTATGATCTTGTTTTTATCACTTTTGGTTCTTGATGACGGCGATATGTTTATAGCAGTTGGTGCACTTTTGGTTCTTGATGACGATGAGACGTTTGTAGTAGTTGGTACAGACATTCTGACTTGAAAGATGTAGTTGTATATATATTTTATGTGTTGACCAAAGTTGACGTTGATTATCAAAATCAGTAATGACCGTGACCAGTGGGCCAACAAGCTCATCCAGGAGCCGAACCTATGTCGTCCCATATGTACCGATTAGCCCCCAAGAAGTTAGTAGAAATGAAGACTCAGACGAATTGCTAGATAATGGCTTTATCCGTGCCACTGTGTCACTATGGGGAGCACCCATCATGTTCATACCAAAAAAGGACGGGACAATGCCCAAGTGCATTGATTATATAGCTTTAAATGCGGTGACAGTGAAGAACTAGTACCCTGGCCATGCATCGATGATTTATTTGAACAGTTGAGTGGAGCTAAGGTATTTTCCAAAATCGACTTACGATTGAGCTATCATTAGCTGAAGGTTTGGAAGGAAGATATTCCAAAGACTCATGTCATTCAGTTTGACTAATGCTCCAGCAGTCTTCATGAATCTCATGAATAAAATCTTCCATGAGTACTTGGACAAATTCGTGGTTGTTTTTATAGACGATATATTGATATGTTCGAAGTGCCACGAAGAACATGAGCAGCATTTACGGATAGTATAAGGCTTCAGTCCCAAAATACAGGACTAGGATACATATATATGCCAGCTACGTATCAAGTGGACTCTAGGCCAACTCGAATACGTATAAGTTGTCTATGCTGGGTAGTTATATCTATATATCATTATGAGAATTCTATATCTCAATTTATTGAAGATAAATCTATCGTAAGACCAAGTGCACTAATGTTGATTAGGCATTAACACGCTGGATCCAACAAACAACCAAGAATAGACAATGTATAATAAATTTGATCAGACTCTATTACAATCATCTAAACAAGATCATAGAAAAAAAATAAAGCTTATAAAATTAGGCCATATCAGCAGAATAAAGTAACAAAAAATAAATATGATGCCGGAGGATCATAGTAAAGATATCAACCAATATATATACCTGAAATCCTGAAAATGTATTCATCCATCAATCTATCCTTCCATTCTAGCTGTCTCAATGAATACCTGGAGAGATCACCAGGTCCTTAGGAGACTGGAAAGTTACATATAAATATGCTTGTAGAATCATAAAAAATTTCAACTGAAGTCATCCCTACGCCAAAGCGCAGAAGATGCAAAAGACTCAGGTTCAATGCTAAAAAGACAAAACAGAAGATATAGAGAGACGTCCATTCATTATCATATCTACCAAAGTCTAGTACAGACACATCAAGACCATACATAAGGGACTAATTATGTTTTTCTACAAAGGATCTAGTACAGATTCGACAAAAGCCTGGAGGGATCTACAAGGGATGCAATCTTCATCGAAGTACAGCCTTCCTTCTTCTCGATATACACGCTGGAAGATTGACCTCCACTGAAGCATGTTCTGATATTCTTGTGGGCGTAGCCTTTCAAAAGTATATCAGTAACTCGGCACTTTAAAGAAGCCAGAGCCTTCGAGCCAGAGGTGCAGCCACTTGCCTACGTCAACCTCAGAAACAAGATGGTGGTAGGGCCCTCCTCCTCTTCTTTTATTCAAGAAGTCAGTGTCTTCACTCCAGAGGCACAGCTATCTGCCTGCGCCAATCTCCAAACGTACAAGGGTGTCATACCCTTTCCTTCGCAGCCAACACCTTCTCTGTCAAAGGCGCAACTACTTACCTGCGTCCGCATGAGGCGCAGGATGGTGATATGCTCACACCATCTCCATTCCCACGACAAAGTCATCTGCTCTGAATTAGAAGCTTAAGTTACTTCTCTATAGGAGACTTGGGAACTCCTATTACAACAATACAAGTCAACCTGTCGCTCCAAAAGTACAGTAACCTTGCCAATATGAAGCACAAGCCTACTTATCGCATACAACACAGTGACTCTGGTAGCCCGAAACATAGCTTTGTAAGTTTCTCTATACGTACAGAAGTCTCGTCATCATTCGAAGCTAAGTCCACTCATCGCCTGAACGCACAGAGGTTCCATCGTCTCCAGAAGTACGGTCTATTCATCACCACAGAAGCGCAGTAGCACTTAGTCCTCACCAGAGGCACAAGAAGCATGGGTCCACCCCAATTGGTTTGTTTAAACTGTCCCTTGCAGAGAAGATTGCGATTAAATTATGATTGATATCATATCATATTGATTTAAATCTTAGATGAGGATCAATTAGACTCCAAATCTAAGATAAAATCATAAAATTTACTCGGCTATATCCAAGCAAACAAATCGACACGTGCCATGTGTCACCTCCTTTGGTTATGTTTATAACCACCAGAGATCTCATTTGAGGGGAATCTCGATGTTCGCAACGTGTCAGCGTCGCAGAAGCCTGCACCGTGTAGTGACGTCAGATTCTTTTATATCTCAGGAACCTAATGCACATCGCATATGTGCTCGATTCTCTATAAATAGAAGGAGTTCTTCTTTCACCAAAAAAGAAAATAATCGATCGATAGAGAAAAATTGACAATCTTTAAAGGAGCAGCGATCTCCATCTACGAAGAGTCGACCACCCTCATCCGCCTATCAACCAAAGAACCAACCAACCAACCATCTTCAAGGGATCTTCTCCTCCAGACAGCCTCTTGATCGGTGACCCCAGAGTCCCATCAAAGGCGCCAGAGAGCCAAATCAAGGTTGATTCGTTGTCAGATCGTCAACGGAGTAAAGGAGCCGCTGCAATGCTCGATCTCCATCGTCATACTTTCTAGAAAACTCTTCTCTCTATACTTAGAATATCCTGTTTAGGACTTCCTTCTTTGTATACAGATACCTTATACGTTCAACAAAGCAAAACGTTCGTTTAACCTCTTGTTACATCGAACAAAATGACGACTCTACTGGGGACTACCTTCTCCTCTAACGAGAAGGCGGTGACATAATCTGATCACAACTTACTGGGAGCTTCCCAAGATATGTTGGTCGTATGCTTCGACCAACAGACTTTTGAAGATCTCCTCTCTGATGAAAAGTCGAAGACTTCGAAGCGGTTTGTACAACCGAAGAAGAATCGACGTGTCTGGAGGCCTAAGGTGGCTGCAGCCAGTAGCACGATGGCAGGAACTGCGTCTCAGGACCCCCTCAATGTCAAGGCCACAGAGAAGATCCCGACTGCTACAGCCTTATCCCCTCACCCGATTCCCATCTCGAAGAAGAATGGCAAAGAAGATGGTGGTTCCATGGTTGATATGAAGAAGGAACGATGCCAAAGGAAGCGCACACCGGTCCAACCCCTCACGACGGGAGTATTGCCGACAAGGAGATCTCTCTTCGACAGAATCGCTTTTCTTTCAGGTAAACCTTCGACGGATACTGAATACTACTCACCCGCTGGAAGTAGTAGGAAGAGATCCCAGGTGGCTAACTCTTTGTACAACAAGCATGCGACACCAGCGGTAGACCAGAGGCCAGTGTTGACACTAACATGCACAGCCGACGAAAAGCTATACAAGACTGGTTCTCGCGCTCCGATGCCTCAACCAGTCGAATCTCCCTTCCGCTGGGGTACTCCTGTGCGTAAGCCAAGCCAAGGGGTACTTCCCATGGGGAGGGAGCCACGTGAGCAATGTTTCTGCAGGAGCGACATGAGGCTTCCTCGTCAGGCCTGCTCTGACCGTGCTTACATGCAGCTTTCCTGCATGTACAATGGGAGTGCTACGATAGAAGATCCAACCCTCTCCCAAGCAGAAGAAGAATCTGTGGCACAAGATGTGCCTAACTCAAGGCACTCTTGTACCCAGATTACCATCTACTACCATTGTTAGTAGACGGATGCGCCATCGTCGAGTAGGTGCTTCATCTTCCAGAGACTCTACCCCACACTGACTCTATGCCAGAGGCCTAATAGGGTGTTGGTGAGACATAGAGAAGATGAGCCCTATATCACCACATGATACACGATGCAGGGTTCCAAAGCTTTCGGGCGCCTTCCTAGAATCCTCCCATATCGGTTGCTAAATCGAAGTGGAGGTCAGGGAACATCAAAGCTAAGGTACCCGATGTAGGTGTGTTCCAATGCACTCGTTCCAAATCTGCATTGGGTGCCTTGTCAAAAACTAGGGGTAGCCAGCCTCCTACCATGCACAACAACCCTGTGTTCAAATCTAACGAGGTACAATACGACATAGATGTCTCCATCGGCATAGCCAGTCCCCAGACCGGGGGTAGAAACCATACTGAGTCCGAAGAAGATCATAATCTTTTGGTATATCCTCAGGGCAGCGAGACTCAGGTGTCTGAGCCAGAAAGTGAAGGATCCATGACTCCTTCGAGTCACCCTCACACTCGGTCTATCTTCATGGCCGACAACAATAAGGAAGACAACAACAAAACCCTCAGGCGTATCGAAGTCCTCGAGACGAAGTTGGATACGTTGACGGACACCATGAAGACCCTGTCTTCGGTCATAATCGATCTCAAGAGTAGCATGGCCCCCGCTGCCTCTATACCTGTGCGTGATCCGCCAACCAATGACGAATCCAGCAAGTTGCCTACTGCCAATCAGGCCGAACCATCCTCGTCTACTCCATTAGCTATAAGCTCCGCAATACGACCGAGATACAGTAGGCCATCAAGGAGTTGTATGCTCATCATGATGCCAAGGAGAAGCAAGCAACGCTCCGGAAGATAGGAATCCGGTAGCCATACCCTGCCGAGTGGGACAACATTGTCTATCCCCCCAAATACAATCCGCAGACGCTTATACCTTATTAAGGGAAGGGGTCTTCCCGAAAATACTTGAGGTACTTTGCCTCAGTAATGAGGCACCTACCAAAGGAAGACGCCCTCCTGGCCAACATATTCATAGGAGCCCTGCAGGGGGTAGCCTATGAGTGGTTCTGCAGTCTTCCGGACGACTGCATATCGACCTTTGAAGACCTGAAGACTCGATTCGTAGACCAATTCTACGAAGGAGGCATGGATATGACCATGTCGACCCTCATAGAAATTGTCTAGAGGGAGAAAAAGCCTATCCGTGCATACATCGAGCATTTCTGCCAGACAGCCCTCAGATTACCACCCGGTATGCCCGAGCCCATGCTTATGGACTCCTGCCGCAAGAACATGCTGCCCGCTATAAAATTATGGCACAATGCTCCCTGCACGGAGTGGATGCCTGTCATTACAGATCATAATGATATATAGATATAACTACTCAACGTAGACAGCTTATACGTATTCGAGCTGGGCTAGAGTCCCCTTAATACGTAGCTGGCGTGTTTACATATCCTAGTCCTACGTATTTTAGGACTGGGTGTTACCTATTTTTTGTGTGGCCCATATAGGTCGAGTTAGCCATTTTGGTTACGTTACTATATAGAACATGCCTGTGAATATGATTAAACCTTTAGGAGTCTCAATCCACAATTGCCTTGAAAATTCCTTTAGAAATTTTTTTACTGTCCTTAAACTTTGTATTTGCTCTCGACTATTTTCTCTTTGCTTTCTCGTACCATTGCTTCTCGTCCCTTCCTATTTTGGAGTGACGAATGATCATACTTTATAGAATTTATCAAAATTATTAAGTTAGAGTATAAATTAGTTTGCCTATTGAATTTTGGTTGCTTGATAGATATGAGGGAATTAGAGATGTTATATGCCATAGGTATCTAGTGGTATAGATTTTTGCAACTAGTGTGCAAGGGTTATAAAATTTTAGGGCATCATGTATTTGATGGGGGTAATATAACAAAAGGTGGGTAGATATCCTTAAGACAAAATGTGATTTATGGATAGTGAATTAATGATTAAAATGATTGAAGAAATTTTATAAATTTATAAGCTTACGAGAGAGGAAATTAGATTTAATTTAAACGTTGAGGATGTTTTATAAGATATAATCTTATATTTGTGAAAAAAATTGGTAGGTAGAATTTGTGTTGGAAGTCAAATTAGAAAGAGAATTTTATATTTTAGAGGTATAACACTTTGATAATGACTGAGAAAAGGCAATTGTCATGACCCGCACCCACTGATCGGATACGAGTCTGTGTCCAAGTCCAGCCTACGCTGCGGTGTCGACGGTAGAACACTGTCTAATATACACAAGTCACAGAAAGTTAGAACTAACATGGCAGTTTATGTCTTATCCATGGAAGTAAAATGATACAACCAACTCCAATAAGTGACAAATAAATACTAAAGAACTAAATAATGGAGAGTAATATAGAATAAAGTTTCAAGTTATAAAGGATTCAAGGCATGTCCGGTGGATACAAATCCACTACTAGTAGACAAAAAATAAAGTAGAGACATAAAATAAAATAACTGAGTCCAACTACACTAATCATCAATGACATCCTCAGCTGCTGTGGTACCGTGGTCTGGTGCTGTCTTAGACCTGCTCGTCTGCACCTGGATCAACCTCGGCTAAACCTGGAGATACCACAAGGTCCTCAGGGGACTAGCAAGATACATATATATGCCTATCCAACAGTTTATCATGGATAAAGAAAATCCAGGATATAAACAGGAAAAGACTAAGCAATAATAATACACGAATACGTGAACAACTATGCATGAATGAACTGCTGGAAGAAAATGGGTAAACACATAACAAGAGATCAATGGATAACCAAACCCTCGTCCCTAGTATTGACTTGTAGGATTGAACAAATAACTAACCCTCGCCCCTAGTATGGACTCGCAGGTTAGTTCAAGACAATTAACCTTCACCCCTAGTGTGGACTCGTAGGTGATTTCAAATAGTCAACCCTCACCCCTAATGTGGACTTGCAGGTTGAGAAAATTAAAAAAAAGGTACAATAGTTCAGTTATAACGCATTCATTCTATGATACGACTTAATCAAGCGTATGGGAGAAACAGGTCCAGTATGAACTACAAGGCCAACAGTAAACTAGGACTATATATCAATGAGGCAACTAAACTAGTATACATGATATAAGAAAACACATGTCAGCAATCAATCAGAAGAAATTGAATAATGAAAGGAATAAGCATGTAAATTAAACTGTAAAGAAAGGCAAGGTATACTTGCCAGTGGTCCTGAGCTGCGGATACGGGTCCAGTACTGAGTTAAAGTCCACATAACCTATATTCATGGATTATATTATCATTAACTAATTTGTAGTTAGTAGAAATTATTTGTTTGATTATTGTGTCATTATTACTCTATCTATTTCTATTATTAAACCACTTTGCCAACCCTCGTATTGTTTTATCTATATTATATGGATATTTTATAATGAGTTGATAATAATTTTCTACTTATTCACCTATCCACTCTTTCTTGTTTCCTATTCCTGTTTGTTAATGCCTACATTAACTGTTATAGGGTAAGTTCTCTATTCTACTGGTCACCCATATTTATAATAAAATATGTATTGATTCACCATAGTCATAACTGGCACTGGAATACTAACTCCATCTCTTCCTTACCTGCAGTATACATATAACATGTTACCATACTGTTGTTACCATACTGTTGCACTCCTATAGACATATCCTTATACTTTCCTAGTTCATCCTTGATTTGACCTTAAGATACCCAGTCCTAAATGAATCTAATGTGCCTTGCTTGACATTTACAACCCTTGTACAGTCTTTCTAATCCCTAATTATGTTCTATTTTATTACAGTAACTACTTGTTGTCCTTTGTTATTGCTTATCCTATGCTAATGTACCTACTCTACTGGTATATGCTTTAGCCTATTCCCTGAACACCTGACCCAGGTACTTATTTATCCCTATCTATATGTTGCCCCTTACTTCTAGGTAGGACTATATAAACAAAGACACCCTTATAACTGTTAACCCATACCCACCTGGAATGTTGTCCCCAACTAGAGATGGTACCATACTATTGTTGGTACAGAGATACAGGATTTATATGACCTGACATGGGCACTATAATGCAATTGTCCTACAACCTAATGTTATGTTTATACAGGTGCTGTCTATAATGGCATTTTCTCTACACGGTTTTACTCGAACTGCCTATAGGCTGACTCGACCTGGGGACATGGTATCCCATGTTCAACTGCTATTATTACTTAATGGGGGTGTCAACTGATACTTCATGTGTAATCTGACACATGATCAAGTGTCATGTGTTTCACTGATATTGAATGCATCCCCCCTTTATTTACTGGGTATTCATATAACCTGTGCTCTTTATTCTAATTTTTAACCCATAGACTTGAGGCTTAGCTAGTTGCCTAAAGGCAAGTGTCATGCTACCATGTAGGCACTGCTACACCTATGTGGTGAGTATATAGCCATAGGGTATTACATCAGTTCATGAATTGACCTTCTTTTATCTTACATCAATGCTCAACCCTTAGCCTCTTCCTATGGTTATACACCAGGTACACTTGTATGAGACCCATGTACATGTGTGGCTTACATAGGACCCACTATGCTAATCTTCTATGGCACATTTACTCTTAAGTTCAAATGTAGCTATGCATCACCTAACTACTTGAGTTGTTTCCTCCTGCTGGCACCCACATGTACAAGTGTTAATTATCCTTATAGGCTAGTATTGCTATCTATGTACTAATGTTGATGATATAAGAAGCCTAAATTAGTTGTACACTAGTCTATTGACCCTCTACTACGGATGGACACTAGGCTACGGTATGAACTCAGTCCCTACATTGCATTTGTACATATGCATAGGCATTACTTGTGCTTATGCTAACCTGTACAGGAACATCGTTCCTAACTGCATCCTCTCTGTAGGTACCAATGTATACCTTTCTAAGACAAGCCCGTATGTTATCAATATGTGTGCCCAAACCATGTGCACTCTTGCATTGACCTGGTACCAACTGATACCTAGATGCACTAGTCGATCTCTGATATCTAGGTGAAAACCTTCACTCACTATTACCTGCAACCAAACCACTAACTAATATTCTCTTGATACATACCAATTACTCTTTAGCACCCAAAAGCTACCTATAAACAGTTGGCAATTGTCCTTGCCTGTCTAAGTTGCTTTACGGATATCCTAGGGTCTGTACCCATATATGGGCCTAACTAAAACTCAGGTACAGGGAGTTAATGCCCATGACACTATTGTATCAAAGCATTAACCTTTAGCATCTGTGCAACCCATCTCTGTACATATACATCTATGCCCCAATTGAACTTATTGTATAGGTTATAGAAACTATAACTTCCTAATGTTCTGATTCAGATGTGTTATGCTACGAACTGCAAGGTCAGATACATCGATCGGTCACCTAGGATCAACTTAGTACTTTTATGACCTAGTTTCTTGATACTAATTCCATCTCCTTTGTTATTTGCATTAACAACTAAGCCCCTTAGACATTATCACAAATACCTTATCTCTTACTAAAACATGATAATCTAACTAGAATTATGAAATCACATATTATGGTAGTTGAAAGTTACCTATTAAGGAATCGAAGATCTCTACTCCCCAAGTGCTATGAAGTCGATCTTGACTTGAAGGACGAACAGGGCGGCGGGTTTTCTAGGGTTGAGGGATTTTTGCTATAGATGGGTTTGTGGGATCGAACATTGCTCTTATATATATGCTTCAAATCATGATGGGATAAGGAGGGGAAAGTTCAAATCGACATTGAATTAGATTTGCTTCTAGCGTTAGAATTTGAATTAGAGGTTTCTCTTAGGCCCCTCAACTAAAGAGTATTTGCAAAACCCCTCCCCTTTACTAAAGGTTTTGCCCAAATGGCCTATCCATATCTAATTAAGTGTAGTACTGAAGTACCCTTTTGGATTATACACATATAAAATATAATTGCAAAATAACAATAGCAATAAAAATAGTAGAAAAGATTAATAAAATTTTGGTTCAAGACTCACAACAATCAAATAAATAATATTGAGATAATTTAGTGCAATTCAATTCATAAAATTTCAAAAGAATATTTATGGTTATTGAGTTAATGTTAATGATAAACGAGAATTTGAGGATAGGGATTTGACTTAAGGAGAAAGGTAAAATTTTGAGGATTTTTAAAAAATTTTGAAGGCTATGGAATTTAACAACTTAAAAGATGAAAGATGATCTATCAAATAATTTTGATTTATAATATTTTGAGGAGTCTAAGGAAAGAGGGGACTTGCAGTTAAGTTTTTGAATTTTAAGGAATATCGATGGATTTACTTTTCGAGAATTAGATGGTTGAAGATTATTATTAGTAATTGATTTTTAGATTCAAGGCTTGAATAAAAATATAGGATGAAACCTTTGAGAAAATCAGTCGACGGTTAAAAAAATCGAGGATAGTGGTTAAGGGACTAGTAGTTAAATTTTTTAGCCTGATGGTCAAGGAGGACAAGCCTTCAATATGATCGTTACAAGATCGTCAGCACCAGGAGGGGCGACTATAGGCAAGCATTTATAGTTTTATGATCGTAACATTGCATAAGGAAATTGGTTAAGATTGATTGTTACTCGAGTTCTTAGGAGAGACCGTAGTGACATAGTGTACCCTCTGAACTATTCCTAGTTACGTTACCATGATTCATTATTAGTAAGCATTTTTTAATTTCTATGACAAAATTCTTTTAAGGTGGTTAGATTGTAAGCACCCTATTTTTATTTTTTATTATGTTATACGATTTTTTTCTATTAAACTATGTTTTATTTTTAATTATGGTTATATAGGCACTTTATCATAGCTTTAATTTTTGAAGCACAATAATTTTCAATTTCTCAAATCTAGTTCCATATTCGTAATCTAGACAAGTCCACCTTCATTTTGATATATCATGTTCCACTCAAACATGTTCTCTTGCACTACATATTTTTTGTACAACTTTGGGGTCAAAATAGTTATTTTAGCCACTACCATAAAATTAGATTGTTTTCCAATTTCGGTTTGAGGTCCAAATTTGATCCATACCATCAGACCTAATATATAATTTTGAACTATTTTTAGCCTACTAAACACATGATAATTGTGTCCCACTCAATTGAGTTTTTATGTGCTATTTATTTTTCAATGGCACAAAAGACCCAATAATTAGCTTTTCAGAGTCAATTTTGATTATAAAAATCATACTGACCTAGAACTAGTCCAACTTGCCTTAGTTGAGCCTATAATAGTTTACCATAACTTATTAGGGTGAATTTAGATTAATTTTTAGAGATTTTTTTATAGCCATACAATAGTTTAAACCAACCCACCATTGACTTTCCAAATTAGGAAACTCAATATTCTCCTATAGATTCAATCTTGCATATCATTTTATTAGAGCAACCAAATCAAACCAAACATTTCCATAACCTTCTCTACCCAAACCTAACCCTTTAAAATTTTTATATAGATGCATATAAAATGGCCACCAATCCCCCTATCCTCATAATCCTAAAATTCCTTCAGCTTATACACCCGTCGACTACTTTCAGCTGCAACAGTAGGTTTGACCCCTTTCCAACCTCTCGTGATACTCCACAAATATTCTTTGTGAAGATAATGCAACCCTCTACAATCCTATCGACCTCCCATATGTTCACAATCTCTTATAGTACACCAAAATAGCCCTACAAGTCAACTGAAGTTCGGGATCCAAGTCTGAATTCATTCCAGCAGGTATGTTATTTTGTATCTAGGATTTAGTAAACTTTCTGATCTCATATTTGGTAGATTATTTTATTCTAGGAGCTTATGACAGTGTGACTGAGGATACCGGAGTCGAACCATTGTATGCATCTTTGGAGACTACATGCAAGTATACCTTGCCAACTTGTACAATATTATGTATATTTATTTTCAGTCATTCTAGTTCATGTCTATTTCTTTCTTGTACTATCACATGATTCTTGTACATGCCTTATGATATTTCTTACTTGTTTCCATATATGCTACATATCTTTCTTTTTTGTCACATATTGGATTATATTTATGTGTTCTTGTGCGTTGACCTTGACTTGATTTGATTACCTATATTTGTCTTGACTTGATGTTGACCTGTTATTAGACATTGACTATACTTGACCACCTCGTTTGTGTGATCCCATTGTGTGTGAATGAGACTTACTATAGTTAGGGAGTCCCCGTTGACCTACTGACTATATGATTGTGACCTTCCATCGAGTTGTCGTTACCCCGATTTACTTATAGTCATGTCTAGTACCACACTTCTAGTGTGGCATGACACTGTCTTAGGTTCCTTATATCTTAGTTTCCTTATATCTTAGCTCCCTTATGTCTTAGTTCCCTTGTGTCTTAGTCTTCGTGTGTCTCAGTTGATTTTTCTATGACTATTTCTTATTTTCTCTGAATATTTTATATTGTTACATTCAGCATTGTTCGACATAACAAAAGGTTAAACTTTTTTGCTTTATTGAATGTATAAGGTATCTGTGTACAAAAACGAAGTCCTAAACAGGATATTCTAAGTACAGGGAGAAAAGGTTTCTGGGAAAGTATGACGGTGGAGATCGAGTACTGTAGCGACTCCTTTACTCCGTTGACGATCTGACGACAAATTAACCTTGCTATGGCTCTTTGGCGCCTTTGATGGGAAACTGGGGTCACCGATTAAGAGGCTGTCCAGATGAGAAGATCCCTTGAAGATGGTTGGTTGGTAGGTTCTTTGGTTGATAGGTGGATGAGGGTGGTCGATTTTTCGTGGATGGAGATCGCTACTCCTTTGAAGATTGTCGATTGTCGACTTTTCTCTGTCGATCGATTCTCCCCTTTTTTGGTAGAAAAAGAAATCCTTCTATTTATAGAGAACCGAGCATATATGCGATGTGCATTAGGGTTCCTAAAATATGAAAGAATCTGCCGTCATTGTACGGTATGAGCTTCTGTGGCACTGACACATGGCGGACATTGAGATTCCCTTCAAACGAGATCTCTCGTAGTTATAAACATAACCGAAGAAGGTGACACGTGGCGCGTGCCGATTTGTTTGTTCGGATACAGCCAAGTAAATCTTGGGATTTCATCTTAGATTTGGAGTCTAATTGATCGTCATCTAAGATTTAAATTAATCTGATATGATAAAAATCATGATTTAATCATAATCTTCTCTCCAAGAGGTGGTTTAAACAAACCAATTGGGGTGGACCCATGCTTCCTGTACCTCTGGTGAGGACTAAGAGCTGCTGTGCTTTTGTGGCGACGAGTAGACCGTGCTTTTGGAGACGACGGAACCTCTGTGCTTTCAGGCGACGAGTGGACTTGGCTTCGAATGACGAAGAGACTTTTGTGCGTATAGAGCAACTTATGAAGCTATGTTTTAGGCTACCAGAGTCACTGTGCTGTAGCCGACATGTAGGCTTATGCTTCAGGTTGGCGAGGTTATTATGCTTTTAGAGCGACATGTTGACTTGCATTGGTTGCGATGGGAGTTCCCAAGTCGCTTGTAGATAAGTGACTTAAGCTTCTAATTCAGAGCAGATGACTGTGCCGTGGGAATGGAGATGGTGTGAGCATATCGCCATCCTGCGTCTCATACGGACGTAGGTAAGTAGCTGCACCTTTGACAGTGAAGGCATTGGCTGCGAAGGAAAGGGTATGACACCCTTGCACGTCTGGAGATTGGAGCAGGTAGATAGCTGCGCCTCTGTAGTGAAGACATTGGCTTCTGGAATATAAGAAGGAGAGGAGGGCCCTACCACCATCTTGTTTCTGAGGTTGGCGCAGGCAAGTGGCTGCGCCTCTGTCTCAAAGGCTCTAGCTTCTTCAAAGTGTCGAGTTACTGATATACTTCTGAGAGGCTGCGCCCATAAGAATATCAGAACATGCTTCGGTGGAGGTCAATCCTCCAGCGTGTGTATCGAGAAGAAGGAAGGCTGTGCTTCGATGAAGATTGCATCCCTTGTAGATCCCTCTAGGCTTCTGTCGAATCTGTACTAGATCCTTTGTAGAAGAACAGAATTAGTCCCTTATGTATGGTCTTGTTGTGTCTGTACTAGACTTTGGTAGACATGACAATGAAGGAAATTCTCTCCATATCTTCTGCTTTGTCTTTTTAGCACTGAGCCTGAGCCTTTTGCATCTTCTGCGCTTTGGCGAAAGGATGTCTTCAGCTGAAATTTTTTATGCTTCTACAAGACCCCCTTTAAAGTGTCCCAAACTTGAGTCAAGCTCAGGTTACTTTGAACAGAAGTATGAACACGCGTCAGGACTGTACGAGCTGGGTGATGACTGGTGTCACGCCTAACTCTTAGCATTAATGGTCATGAGTCATCATTTTATAGCATGGGCTCCTGATGGCTTCTTGATATTGGAGCCTTTTGCATCTTTGTAGGGATCGCAAACCTCTTTGGCAGAGGGGGTTTAGAGTCACGTTCCTTTAGTCACTCCCAGTACTGCCATCTGTCATGGAATGGAGCTTTAGCTTAACTTGTAAGCTTCCTTCTGACCGATATCTGGCTCATGCTTAGACCATGCGAATAGCCTACATAAAGGATTGAACTCCTTCAAGAGAAGATTCAGCTGCTTCAACAATGGCCTTGCTTGCCCGATGTTCGGCTCCTGACGACCCTGGAGTTTGCTTGAGGCGGTCGTCGATGGCAAATCTTTTTATCCAAAAAAGTTGTAGTAGAACTACCATTGGATCTCAAGATGTCCCGCGTTCTGGATGTCATGGGCATCAATGGTGTCTCGGACCTCTACTTCCTGGGTTAGGATCGCTTGCCATTCTGACCGAGGAATAGCAAGGCCTGTTGCTGTGGTTGCTCTCGTCGGCCAGCTGGGGAGATACGGGAGTCCTATGATGGTCTTCATCCCCGGCTTGGGTCAGTAGCAGCTTCGGGCGGTGGCTTCCTTTTTGACCAGGAAGTAATTGTCTCTGTCACCCCCTCGCCTGCTCTATTGAGAGCTTGTTCCGCAGTTTCAGCTTTTTTGCTTCTGTGTATGTAACTAAGAAGAGTCTGCAATAGGTCTTTGTAGCCACATGTTTTTATGTATAGAAGCTTTCTTGTTCCCTTTGCTTTTGTCTCCAGAATAAAAAGGGAACCTTTATAATAGATTTGCCTGACCAGAGGTAATATGGACGTGGGAGGCTTGATCTTTGTTGGTGTATAGAACAACAATCTAGAGGTAATATGGACGTGAACTGTTTTCTAGACCGCCAGGATAATCATAGAACTGATATAAGAAGAAAGACTACTCAGAGGTAATGTGGACATGGTAATCTCGTCTTCCAAGCATAGAGGAGCAATCCAGAGGTAATGTGGATGTGAAGTGCTTCATCTACTTGAAAGAATATATAGGAGGGAGAGCGAGAGTGAGAGATCTCCTTACCAGAACTCATAGGCACTCTTTTCAGGGGATGTGGGTGCCTATACTGGTTCTATCTTCAGACGTAATACTTCTTTAGGAACTTGTCGTTGATGGACATCATTAGAAAGTCTCCATTAGGCTTAGCTAGTCGATAAGCACCATTGGAGTACACCATTTCTATGATGAACAGTCCTTCCCACTTGGGCTCGAACTTCCCAGTCATCTTGTGGGTATCATCATCGGTCTCCGAACTACCAAGATGAGGTCGCCCACCTGGTAGGATCTTTCACGGACTATTTTGTTAAAGGCCCCAGAGATGCGAGCTTGGTAAAGCACAATCCTTTGCTGTGCGAGCAAGCGCCTTTCATCCAACTCTTCTAGCTCTTGTAACCACCTGCGCTGATTGTCTTCGACGGCTAACTGATTGGTGATCATGTTAGTAGACAACATCTTCTTAAGGACTTGAAAGTTGAGGAGTCAGAAGAGTGTGAGTGCCTCATGACTTCTTCTGAATCTTCTGAGGTATTCGTAGGTGTAACATACCCCAGCCTAGACGAGTACATTGGTAGTAGTTTTCAGCTTTTCCCTTTGGAGTATGAATCTGTATGGGAAGACGCCGGCCTTTTCTATAATTGAGCCCTTTGTTGCTATTCAGGTCATAGTCCATCTTTTGGATAAGGTTTTTGGCCTGCGTCGTGTAGTGGTAGAACTAAATTTTGCCGTTGTCGAGGTTTGGGTCTTCAGGAGTTATTTGCTGTAGATGCTTCAATCGACCAAATATGATGGGTTCCACTTCTTTTTTCCTTACTGGAACTATGAAGTAGGCGCCTCGGGCAGGGACAACCCGGCTCACATGGTTGGAAGTTGTCACTTGCGTCTGTAGTTTATACAAAGAATTATCCAAGAAATACTTGGTGTTCCAGCACGCGCCAGAGTAGTTCGATGACAACTTTCTGTTGATGAAGTGGGATATCTTGTCCCGAGGGATTACATCATTAAAAGTGTAGAACTCTATATCGACGCATATGTAATCTTCTAGCTCTTTGTCAGTAAGGGCTAGAGCTGCCGCCGGAGGAGAAGGAGGACGCCTTCCTTTTATCTTGACCATCAAGGGAATAGTGGTCGGATGCTCCTGCGCCTTCATGGTCGGCCTTGGGGACCTCCATGGTAACTTCATTCGTGTAGGCTCTTGCTTTCATCGTCACTGGAGGCGAAGGTGGGGCTTTGCCCCGAAGCTTAACAACAAGAGGCGCTGACACCTTGGGAGGCCTCCCCTTCAGTCGAACCTTCAAAGGTTCTTCGACCACTGCTGTGCTTTCTGAAGCTGTTTGTGCCTCGTCGTCAGCATCATTGTTGTTATCATCCCAGGGGACTGACTTGTATAGATCAACATCCGTACAATAGGCTTCAAGTCCTCAAAATGGGTCGATATCAGCGAACTCCGTTTTGATAGTCCCATCACTGGCCACATATTTTATGTACTGATATAGGATGGAAGGGACAATCATGAACTCATAGATCCATGGTCGCCCCAGTAGCATGTTGTACTTTATGTCTGCATCAATGACATAGCAAGTCACTTCAGTGTGAAGGTCACCGACCTAACATTTCAGGCGGATTTTACCCAAGGGCTCGCTCTTTTTCGCGTTGAAGCCACTGATTGTTGTGTTCGAGGCTATCAACCGATGCATCGGCACCCCTAAAGTTTGAAGCAGGCTTCTTGGGATAATACTCAAAGAGGAACCCGAGTCGATATGGATGCAATCGACCTTAATGGCACTGACATATCCCGTATAGTATAGGGGCGGTTGTGCCGGTTATTCTTTAGCAACATGTCTTGCTGGATGAAAGTGATACTAGGAATCAATTCGACCACGCTGTGACAATGTGGACAAGCTGTGGGATCTACTTTCGATAGCCGAACCTGGGTGAGGAAGGACTCGACGTTCTGTAAAGCTTCACTGAGCGCATCTCGGGTCTCTTTAGATAGGCGAAGGAGCTCGAAAAGTGACAATCTAGCCGGAGTATTAGACAGTTGTGCTAGAATATCGAAGTTGTAGGGTTTGATAGGCCCGATTGTCGGATCCTTTCTGAGGGGTTTGCCGAAGCGAACCTCCTTCTGTTTCTGCTTGTCCACGGTAGGGGCCAGGGATGGACCCGCTTTCGGTGCCTCAGGGATCTGAGGTGGACCTGCTCCTGATATATTTAGGACAGGGGGAGTATTTGGTGGAGATTCCTCATAGTCTGGAGCATGGCTCTCCTCTTGCCTCTGTATCGAGTAGGTGGTCACCAAAGCATCGTCGGTCGACGTCAAGACCATGCGGCATGCCTTGCTTTTGGCAGAAAGGGTCGTAGATGTAATCATGTCGGGAACCAATTCAGGATGTATCCATATGACTTCGCCTCGAGGCATGGAGAACGGGACGAGCCGTTGAGCATTGTCCCGTTCTGGCGAAAGGTTGACTACTTCCATTGTTGCCTTTGGAATAGGGATGACGCCATCTTGTACCTCTATGGCTAAAAAACTCCCGAACTGGAGAGTAACCATATTGGTTGTGACGGTCTTCTCCTCGCAATCCAACGATATAATGTTGGCGTTAATAAGGTGCTGAATTTGCCCTTTCAACACATAGCAATCTTGTGTTGAGTGATGGACGTACTGGTGATAATTGCAGTA
The DNA here is from genome assembly GCA_029216955.1 of Iris pallida. NCBI lineage: Eukaryota > Viridiplantae > Streptophyta > Magnoliopsida > Asparagales > Iridaceae > Iris > Iris pallida. The sequence goes on from JANAVB010022800.1 coordinate 13,571,958, forward strand.
CTTGGGATGGTCCACCTTTCCCACTTCATCAGGATGCCTGGGTGGCGGGATGGACAATTTGCCACTCTTCGTAAACATCTTGAAGAGCTCCAGCGTATCCTCGTCGTTGATGGAGTAAGTCTCCCTCGGCCTCTGTGCTTCCGCAGACTTGGGGTTCGCAGCTGCTGAACCTTTGGAGATGTTGATGGTCACGGCTTGCTTGCCTTTTTCGTCTTTGGGGTTGTTGCTGCACGAGCGTCTCCCCTTGTCTTTGGGCGCAGGAAAGTGTATCCCCAGGAGCTGTGCGTCTTGGGATTTCCTTTGTGTGGCATCTCAATCCACTGAAGATAAATCCATCATAAGACCAAGTGCACTAATATTGATTAGGCATTAACACGCCAGATCCTACAAAGAACCAAGAATAGACAATGTATAATAAATTTGATTAGACTATATTTCAATTGTCTAAACAAGCTCAAAAAGAATAAGAAAGCTTACAAAACTAGGCCATATCAGCAGAATAAAGTAACACAAAAATAAATATAAAGTCAAAGGATTATAATAAAGATATCAACCAACATATATACCTAAATCCTGAAAATGTAATCTTCCATCAATCTACCCTTCTATTCTAGCAGTCTCAACGAATACCTGGAGTGATAACCAGGTCCTCAAGGGATTAACAAGATACATATAAATATGTTGAATGTAATAAATATAAAATATGTAGAGAAAATAAGAAATAGTCATGGAAGAGTCAACTAAGACACAAGGAGACTAAGATACAAGGGAACTAAGACATAAGGGAAATAAGATATAAGGAAACTAAGATATAAGGAATCTAAGACAGTGGCATGTCATAGTAGAAATGTGGTAGTACACGTGACTATAAGTAAATTCGGGTAACCATACCTCGATGGGAGCTCACAGTCTTATAATCAGTAGGCCGATGGGAACTCCATAACTATAGTAAGTCTCATTCGCACTCGATGGGAGCTCACGAACTAGGTGGTAATGTATAGTCAACGTCGAATAACAGGTCATGGTCAAGTCAAGACAAATATAGGTAATCAAGTCAAGTCAAGGTCAATGCATAAGAACACAGGAATATAATCAAGTATAGTATAGCATAGATCCACTATGTGAAAAAAAAAGAAAGACATGTAGCATATATGGAAACAAGTAAGAAACATCATGAGGCACGTACAAGAATCATGTGATAGTACAAGAAAGAAATAGACAAGAACTAGAATGACTTAAAATAAACATGCATAATACTGTACAAGTTGGCAATGTATACTTGCATGTAATCTCCAAATATGCGTACAACGACCCGACTCCAGTATCCTTGGTCACTCCGTCATGAACTCCTAGAATAAATCAATCTACCAAATAAATGATACGTTGATGTCATATTCACACTATTTATATAACTATATAGTCTTAACTCAATATATTCTAACTAAACTAGTACTTAACCATATTTATAGACCATATATGGTCTAGTCACATTAACTACCCAACTCAATCTAACATATATAACATTAAATCTTCTCACTAAAGTAATATTTTCATAAAATAAAGATATCATAATTAATTATAGAAAATATTCATAAATATTCCATAATAATTAATATATTTTATTCATAGAAAATTATGTGTACTAAGTCTTGTATTGATTCTACAACATTATTCCTATACTTGGTATGTGATTTGAGTCCCAAAATAATAAATATTTAAAAATCTCTAATTCTGGAAAAGTAAAAAAAAGGTAGAATTATATATTTATTTTGAAAATATGCACAACAATTAATTTAGTAAGAATATGCGAAGATCAAGGCTTTTGGATACAAAGCACACAAAATTTTCGGAGTTACGGTATTACAGCAAATGTTAAGAATTTTAATAAATACAAATCAAACTCAAAACTCGGCAAAACGATATATTGGAATTTTTTTGATGTCTAATTTCTTATAAAAATTATTTGGAAGATCGAATCTGAACGAAAATAGGCAAAAATCTACTTGCAACAGATCTAGTCTGTTCTGAAAACCTTTTCGTAGAATGGATGTCCCGGACAAATCATTTGAAACTGTGTGGGTGTTCAATTGGACATGAAAATAAACACAGGATTGTTTATATGGGAGGTCGAGAAGGGGTCAAAACTGCTGATACGGCTGAAAGTGGTCGGCGGGTGTATATGTTGAAAAAATTTCAGGATTATGAGGATATAAGGGGGTTGGTGGCCACTTTATATGCATATATATATAAAGTTTGAAGGCTTAAAGGATTAGGGTTTGGGTAGAGAAGGTTTTAGGAATGTTTGGTTTGATTTGGTTGCTCCAATAAAAAGATATACAAGATTGAATCAATATGAAAATATTGAGTTTCCTAATTTGGAAAGTCAATGGTGGGTGGTTAAATTATTATATGGATGTACTGAATCTCTAAAAATAATCTAAATTCATCAGAATAAGTTATGGTAACCTATTATAGGCTCAACTAAGGCTAGTTGGACTAGTTCTAGGTCGGTATAATTTTTATAATCAAAATTGACTCCGAAAGGATAATTAATGGGTCTTGTATGAAAATAAATAGCACACAGAAACTTAATTTTGTGTGACACAATTAGCATGTGTGTAGTAGGCTCAAAACAGGTCAAAACTATATATTGGATCGAATGGTGTGGATCGAGTTTGGGCCTCAAATCAAAATTGGATAATAATCTAATTTTATGGTAATGGCTAAAACGATCATTTTGATCCTAAAGTTGTACAAGAAATACGTAGTACAGGAAAACTTGTCACGACCCACACCCGTTTTTCGGACGCGAGCTCGTGAGCAAGCCAGCTACATATCGAATAGACTCCAGCCCGACTCGAATACGTAAAGGCTGTCAAGAAAATGGTAAACTGCCAACTCATGGCAAGGCAAAACTATATCTTAAATCCACAAGAGTAATATAAACACGAATGAACACTATGGGTCATGTTCTGCATCCCACTAGGATATTTTTTCGATAAGACTCCAAGGAAAAATAATGTGAGTCTATAAACTAGGCTAACAAGCAGGATATCTCATTATAAGGAATGACAGCACGAAAAGACAAAAACATAATATCAATACCTGAATCCTGCAAGTATATCGTAATCATCCACCATCCTGCTCTGCTAACTAACTCTATGCAATCGCTAAAACTGAAGAGATCATCAGGTCCTCAGGGGACATAGAAAGATACATAAAAACATGCATATCTAACATTTTATTATGCAATAAAGAAAATACAGGATATAAACAGGAAAAGACCAATCAACACGAAAGCATGACTATACACGACTAGGAGAACCACTACACATAAATGAACTGCTGGAGGGGAACAAGAGAACACACTGTCACAATGTCAACGGATAATAAATCGAATACTCAAACCCTCGCCCCTAGTGTGGATTCGCAGGTTTTGAACAACTACTAACTCTCGCCCCTGGTGTGGACTCGCAGGTTAGCTTCAAGAATCACCCTTGCCCCTAATATAGACTCGCAGGTGTGGACAGATAACTACTAACCTTCGCCCCTAGTGTGGAATCGCAGGTTAGCTTCAGGAATCAAGGTATAGATAACTACTAACCCTCGCCCCTAATGTGGACTCGCAGGTTAGCTTCAAGAATTAAGGTACAACAGTTCCGTTATGACTTACTCATTATATGACACAATATGACTCAGTAAAAGTACATGTGATGACACGATATGACTCAGACCAGATACACGGAAGAACAGATCCAATATGAACTACAAAGCTAACTATGATCAAGAGCTATATATATATATATATATACATATACTAGCATACATGGTGTACAAATCACATGTCAATAATTAACTAGTAGAATTAGATAATAATATGAATAAGTATGTAAATAAACTGTAGAAATAGCATGGTATACTTGCCTGGTGGTAGCACGAAGAACCAACAATATACCGTCAACTAGTAAGCCATAAAGTCCAAATCTCACAACTTTCTCCGAAAGCTGAAATAGACATTACCAACATTTTCAGAATAGTCAAATTAGGTAAAATTGCCTGTCCTTAAGTCCAATTCTGGACACAAGGGCAAAACGCCATTTCGGGCCAAAACGGTGTCCGCTGTTAGACCCACTTTACACCGAAAAGTGTGCCAGAGTCAATGGTCTTGAAAGTCGTCAAACTATATGTCTACGGATTCGTTTTGATGATACGAACCCAACTGTATGTCCAAATTTGAATTTCGACGGGCCGTGCAAAAAATTGCCCGTTGAGTCGGATCGTGGGACCCGCAAAACGGCGCTCCGATCAACTTTCTCAGAATCGGACCAAACATGGCATACAGGACCCAAAAAATGATACGGTCCTATTGGCGCATGTTTTTTCTCGATTTGACGAATGTGCACAAAGTAATTGAAAAATTTGCAAAGAGGCAGATATGGTGAATTTTGACGGATACGTATCAAATTCGTCGCGCATACGCGACCAATTTGAATTCCGTCAAAACTCACACGTCCGCGAAGTCGATACGCACCTTTCGATGCTTTCGATTCCCGACCATGGTGTCTGGTTTGGCGGGACGCACGTCGTATCAGGAAATTTTATGATTTTCAAAACTGGGTTTTCCCAATTTTTATCCATGAATAACTTCCAGTATAATACCTTAAAAACAATTTTACAAAAAGGAGTTCGATCTCATATAGGTTGTCTACATGTCTGTTTAAATGAATTTTCAAAACTGTAAATTGGTTGACAAGGATCTGTCCATAAACTGGGGTTCATGGACCGCTTTACGTCCTATTTTTTAACAGGATTTCGATGATATTCTCATCGATTTTTTGGACAGGGTGTTCTTCTATCATGAAATCTACCTACTGGGATAGAAACTTGATTATATCGGCTTCCCAAAACATTCTACGGGTCGTGAAACGATCAAGTAACGAGGAAGGAAACTCACTGCGAAGACGAGTGTTTGGATTGGTGTTGCTACTGCTACTGTCCTCTTGTCCAGCGCTGCTGTGTGCACGCGCTTGCTCCGGCACGGCTGCAAGTGGTCGCCGGAGTTCATGGTGGGCTGGGGCTGGTCGCCGAGATGAGAGGATGGCACGTGGAGGCTTTACGGCTAGGGTTTCCTTTCCTCCTTCCTTTCGATACATATATACGTATGTGGCCATGGGTTGGGCTTCCATAGGGGGTCGGGTGGTCTGTGCTGGGGTGCTTGTTTGGGTGGCCCTTTTTTTTGGTGTATACATACATATATATAATCATTTTCACTATGTCTAATTCTCTCTCTCTCTCTCTCTCTATATATATATATATATATATATATTATATATATATATATATATTTTTATATATATTATATACATATATATGTGTGTGTGTGTGTGTGTGTGTGTGTGTGTGTGTGTGTGTGTGTGTGTGTGTGATGACTATATACACACCAAATAATATATATACATACAATCAAGATATATTATCACCATGTAACATATAAATACAACCAAGATATATTATACATATATACAATCATCATATATAATTATTAATTTTAAATACTAAAATTTATAATTAAAGTTATTGGGAATATATATATAAAGCACATCGTTTACCAATTATGAACATATTTATACACAAGTATATATATTGCCCATGTAAATCCCAAAGTCCAAATATCATTCTACGAGAATATTATCATATTTACAAGAATAGTAACATAATAGCAAGAATATTTATGATATAAAATATACATATATAACAATTATTTCTAAGATTTTCTCTTAATCACAAGAATAAGATACCAACATAAAATACATCTACATGGACGTCGGAGCCGTCTACATGAGCTTGGATTGGTTTGGGTCCAGTCCAGACTAGTTTGATATAACCGAATTTCCTAAAAGTCAAAATATTAATAAATAACTAATTAAATTATTTGTAGGGATTAAATCGCAACTTGTCCTGGTTTTCTTAGTTAGAACACACCTATGGTTCGGGAAGAGGAGTTACAAATCTATCCACCTTAAAAATAATTTTGTTCTCGAAATTCTAATTCATAACTATTCCTTAAAATTCAAAAAGAAAGTCTACTTTTACCTTAATCTCCTTAAATTTTAATTCCTCAAGAATAGTTTATATCCTTCTCCTAGCCATTTTGTAACTACGAACCTCGAGGACTTCTATCCACCTTTGGTCACACTACTACCTCAAAGGCATGTCACTAAAATTCTATAACCTTCCATCTAGTTGCTAGAGTCATTACCCGTAGATATCTAAGACATGGCATCTATAATCCCCCCATATCTATCAAACAACCAAAAATTAAATAATCAAGCAATATTATACTATTACTTAAAAAATTTCGATAAATTCTAGACAACACGATCGTTCATCACCTCGAAATAGGTAGAGACAAAAATCAATGTTTCGGAAGGCAAGGAAGAATAATCGAGAACAAATATAAAATTTCAAGGACGTAGAGAAATTTCTAGGAGAATTTTCAAGGCAGTGTGGATTGAGATTTCTAAGGTTTAGTCATAGTCGCAGGCTCGTATCAGTACAGTTACGTAACCGATACGATATGCTCTGGCCTGCATGGGTCACCAAAAAAACTTATCACGACCTACACCCGCTTTTCGGATGTGAGCTCGTGAGCAAGCCAGCTACATATCGAGTGGACTCCAGCCCGACTCGAATACGTAAACGCTGTCAAGAGCATGGTAAACTGCCAACTCATGGCAAGGCAAAACTATATCATAAATCCACAAGAGTAATATAAACACGAATGAACACTATGGGTCGTGGTCTGCATCCCACTAGCATATTTGCCCGATAAGACTCCAAGGAAAAATAATGTGAGTCTATAAACTAGGCTAACAAGCAGGATATCTCATGCTAAGTAATGACAGCATGAGAAGACAATAAACATAATATCAATACCTGAATCATGCAAGTATATCGTAATCATCCACCATCCTGCTCTGCTAACTAATTTCATACAATTGCTAAACCTGAAGAGATCATCAGGTCATCAGGGGACATAGCAAGATACATAAAAACATACATTTCTAACAGTTTATCATACAAAAAAGAAAATACAGGATATAAACAAGAAAAGACCAATCAACACGAAAACATAACTATACATGACTGGGAGAACCACTACGCATAAACGAACTGCTGGAGGAGAACAAGAGAACATGTTGTCACAATGTCAACGGATAATAAATCAAATACTCAAACCCTCGCCGCTAGTGTGGACTCACAGGTTTGAACAACTACTAACCCTCGCCCCTGGTGTGGACTCGCAGGTTAGCTTCAAGAATCACCCTTGCCTCTAATATGGACTCGCAGGTATGGACAGCTAACTACTAACCCTCGTTCCTAGTATTGACTCGCAAGTTAGCTTCAGGAGTCAAGGTACAGATAACTATTAACCCTCGCCCCTAATGTGGACTCGCAGTTTAGCTTCAAGAATCAAGGTACAGTAGTTTCGTTTTGAATTACTCATTCTATAACATGATATGACTCAGTCAAAGTACATGTGATGATACGACACGACTCAGTCCAGATAAACGGAAGAACAGATCCAATATGAACTATAAAGCTAACTATGATCAAGAGCTATATATATATATATATATATATATATATATATATATATATATATATATATATATACTAGCATGCATGGTGTACAAATCACATGACAATAATATATATATATTAGCTTAGCATGGTGATCAGCTTAGCATCAGCCTGCAATTATTGCTCTGACCTTCAGATCGAGACTATTGACCACATCTTCTATCAGGGGGCTCTGCCAGGTCATATCTGGAGGATCCTCAACCATCGGTGTAGCATTGAGCCAGGCAGCGGGCGCTTCTACGATCTTGCGGTCTCCTAGGGTTCAGCCTCTCACGGACACCAGATCGTCGCAGCGGCCGCCACGTGGGTCATTTGGAAGAATCGCAACAAGGCTAGATACGAAGGACTCCAATACTCGGGAAATCAGCTCATACGGGAAGTCTTCCGCCAATGTCGTAAAATGAGCACCCGGTGTGCCCACAGCTCGAGGGCATTCTGGTCCTCAGTCCTCCCTTAACTCTCGCTGGTTTTGACATCCCCCTACCTCCTTCTTTTTGGTGGTATACTTGTATAGGCTTCGGTATTTTGCGCCTTGTATACTTGTTCCGGCTTCGATCTTCGAGCCTTCATTAATAAAAAAGGGGTGTTGTTATTATATATATATATATATATATATATATATATATATATATATATATATATATACTAGCATGCATGGTGTACAAATCACATGACAATAATCAACTAGTAAAACTAGATAATAATAGGAATAAGCATATAAATAAACTGTAGAGGGAGGCAAGGTATACTTGCTTGGTAGTAGCACGAAGAACCAACAATATACCATCAACTGGTAAGTCATAAAGTTCAAATCTCACAACTGTCTCCGAAAGCTGAAATAGACATTATCAACATTTTCAGAATAGTCAAATTAGCTAGGATTGTCTGTCCTTAAGTCCAATTCTGGACACAGGGGCAAAATGGTCATTTCGGGCCAAAACGATGTCTGATGTTGGATCCGTTTTGTACCAAAAAGCGTGCCAGAGTCAATGGTCTCTAAAGTCATCAAACTATATGTCTACGAATTCGTTTTGATGATACGAACCCAACCGTATGTCCAAAGTTGGATTCCGACGGACCGTGCACAAAATCACCCGTTGAGTCGGATCGTAGGGCCCGTAAAACGGCAATCCGATCAACTGTCTCAGAATCGGACCAAACTTGGCATACAGGACCAAAAAAACAATATGGTCCTGTTGGCAGAAATTTTTTCTCAATTTTACAAACTTGCACAAAGTAATTAAAAATTTTGCAAAGAGGTCGATACGGTGAATTTCGACGGATACGCATCAAATTCGTCGCGCACACGCGACCAATTTGAATTACGTCAAAATCCACACATCCGCGAAGTTGATACACACCTTTTGATGCTTCCGGTTCACGGCTACGGTGCCCGGTTTGCAGGACGCACGTCGTATTGGGAAATTATATGATTTTCAAAATAGGTTTTTTCCAATTTTTATCCATGAATAACTTCTAGTATAAAACCTTAAAAACAATTCTACAAAAAGGAGTTCGATCTCGTATAGGTTGTTTACATGTTTGTTTAAATGGATTTTCAAAACTGTTAATAGGTTGACGAGGATCTATCCATAAACTAGGGTTCATAGAGTGCTTTAAGTCCTATTTTTCAACAGGATTTCGATAATCTTCTCATCGATTTTCTGGATAGGGTGTTTGTCTATCATTAAATATATCTACTGGAATCGAAACTTGGTTATATTGGCTTCCCAAAATAATCTACGGGTCGTGAAACGATCAAGTATCGAGGGAGGAAACTTAATGCGAAGGCGAGTGCTTGGATTGGTGTTGCTGCTGCTACTGTCCTCTTGTCCAGCGCTGCTGTGTGTGGGCGCTTTCTCTGGCGCGGCTGCAGGTGGTCGTCGTAGTTCGTGATGGGCCGGGGCTGGTCGCCGGGATGAGAGGGTGGCACAGAAAGGTTTTACGGCTAGGGTTTCCTTTCCTCCTTCCTTTCAATACATATATACGTATGTGGCCGTGGGTTGGGCTTCCATACGGGGTCGGGTGGTCTATGCTGGGTGGCTTGTTTGGCTGGCCCCTTTTTTGATGTATATATATATATATATATATATATATATATATATATATATATATATATATATATTATTATTATTATTATTATTATCTCCATGTAACATATATATACAACCAAGATATATTATACTTATATACAATCATCATATATAATTATTAATTTTAAATACTAAAATTTATAATTAAAATTATTGGGAATATATATAAAGCACATCGTTTACCATTTTTGAACATATTTATACACAAGTATATATATTGCATATGTAAATCCCAAAGTCCAAATATCATTATATATATATATATATATTTTATATATATATATATATATATATATATATATATATATATATATATATATATATATGATGACTATAAACACACCAAATAATATATATACATATAATCAAGATATATTATCACCATGTAACATATATATACAACCAAAATATATTATACTTATATACAATCATCATATATAATTATTAATTTTAAATACTAAAATTTATAATTAAAATTATTGGGAATATATATAAAGCACATCGTTTACCATTTTTGAACATATTTATACACAAGTATATATATTGCCTATGTAAATCCCAAAGTCCAAATATCATTCTACGAGAATATTATCATATTTACAAGAATAGTAACATAATAGAAAGAATATTTATGATATAAAATATACATATATAACAATCATTTCTAAGATTGTCTCCTAATCACAAGAATAAGATACCAACACAACATACATCTACATGGACATCGAAGCCGTCTACATGAGCTTGGGTTGATTTGGGTCCAGTCCGGACTAGTTTGGTATAACCGAATTTCCTAAAAGTTAAAATATTAATAAATAACTAATTAAATTATTTATAGGGATTAACTCGCAACTTGGCCTAGTTTTCTTAGTTAGAACACATCTATGGCTCGGCATTCCCCTACCATGGCTAAACACTAGTCAAAGCACGCCACTGCACTATCCGTGCTATGATTCCTAGTCGTCTTGTACTTCAAAACTCAACCATGGCTAAAGTCATCTACCGTAATAATTAACTAAATAATTATTTATAAAATTCTAAAAATCTCCATTTAAATCAAATAAATAATAAAAAAATATTTCAAAATTTTTCGGGAAGAGGAGTTACAAAAACATATTTGAGTGAGACATGATATAAAACGAAGGTGGACTCATCTAGATTATGAATATGGAACTAGATTTGAGAAATTGATAATTATTGTTCTTCAAAAATCAAAGCTACAATAAAGTGCCTATATAACCATAATTAAAAACAAAATATGGTTTAATATATAAAAATCATATAGTCTTGAAAACTTTGAGGCAGGAGCAGCTTTATGCCAAGTTTATTAAATATGACTTCTTTCTTGAGAAGGTTTCGTTTCTTCGGCACATCGTCACAGGAGATGGCATATCAGTTGATCTGGAGAAAATATCAGCAGTTAAGGCATGGTATGTGCCCACTTCAACCTCCGAGGTGAGAAGTTTCCTCGGACATATGGGTTATTACCGAAGGTTCGTAGAAGATTTCTTACGGATAGCTAAACTTATGACTCAGTTGACATACAAAGACCAAGAGTTCATATGGATGAACGAGTGTCAAGCAGCTCTTGATGAGTTGAAGAAGCACTTGACCGCTACACCCATATTGGTCCTTCCATCAGGACCAGGAGGATTCATGATTTATAGCGATGCATCCGGAAATGGATTTTGATGTGTCATAATACATCATTGCCGAGTAGTAGCATATGCATCGAAGGCATTTGAGAGTGCACGAGAAGAATTATCCAACCTATGATCTAGAGCTCATAGTAGTCATCTTTACTCTAAAACTTTAGGGGCATTACTTGTATGGCAAGAATGTAGATATCTATACCGATCATAAAAGCCTCAAGTATGTCTTCATGCAAAAAGATCTAAACATGCAGTAACATCGTTAGTTGGAGCTGATAAAGGTTTATGAGATCGAGTTGTACTGCCATCCGGATAAGGATAACATTGTAGTAGATGCGTTAAGCCGTAATCCCATGGCTTATTTCTTGACCACTAAGAAGGAGATATTAGAAGACTTGTAGAAGCTTGGAATAAAAGTGGTGTTGCCCGGAACGGATGACGTACTAGCCAATCTTCAAGTGCAATCATCACTAGTAGAAAGGATCAAGGCAAACTTACCCACAGACGCTAGATTTTGAAGACTTAGATAAAGAACATTAACCACCACTTTTTCTAAATTAGGGTATTTTAGTAATTTTGTGATATTTTTGAATTTTTATTATTTTATTAGTTAATTTGATTGGTGTGTAGCTTTGAATGGTGTTTTGGTAGTAGAAGGTGGTATAAACTTAGTCAACCTTGATTAGAAGACTAACCATGTGATTAGAATTATTTTTGGCTTTTTAGATTTTAATTTAGAGCTATTGTCCATTTTAGGAAACATTTAAATTATTTTTCAGTCATTTTACACAAAGCCTTTAAGCCTTTTTGTCAATGGGTCTTTAAACCAACTTAAGGAGTGCTTGGCTTATGACCAAACCCTAAACCTAATCCTCAAAACCCTGGTCGGCCATAAACAGCAGCCTCCCTTTTTATTGTGTTTAAACCTAGTAGTCGTCACAAGTTCACAAACCCTATTTTTTTTTCTACTCCAAAGGTCTCATTTTCTCGTTTCTCTCCCAAATCCTTCCAAATGAAGTGCGTTGCGATCGTTGGGAGGAGAGGAACCTGTTGGAGACTTTCTAGCGAGAGATCGGAGGCGTTTGACCGAAAGTAATCGGCATCGACGAATTTGGAGGCACGTTGCATTGAGATTTTGACTCTCAATAGGTAAACCCCTCTAAACATTTGTTATTCCTAATTTTTCTTCCTAATGCTTCCATATAGGTACCTCGGACCAGTGCATGAAGTTTGGTACGTTTTTGTGTTCGTTTGATAGTCGTATCGGACACGTGTCGGTCCATTGGAACACGTGTTCGACGAAATGCCACTTAGAACTGAAAGTTGGTATTTTCGATTCTGTTTTCACGAATTTATTGTTGTTATTGTTTGAAATAACTTTGTGAAGACGGATCTTGATTCGACACGATTTCAGTATCCGAATCGGACACGCGTGCACGTGGCCTGTGCATGCCCTGTTGTCCGAGTGTCATAACTCGACGCACAGGACTCCGTTTCGCATGAAATTTCATGGACATGTGGGGGCAACCTCTGCCCACGTGCTCCTAAAATTTTACGATATTTTGTGAAGCGTGCGCGGAGAAATCCAACCCGTACGGGTCAGCCCGTACCGCGCATACGGCTGAAAAGTGCCGCTGACACGACCTTCGTACACGAACACGATGCGACGAAGACCCGTTCCAGGAGCACGAGCATGAAGCCCTAGACCCAGGCTACCCAGGGACCCAATCTTGAGACACGACGTGGCTCGAATCGCGAGCCACGGGGCTCGACACGCGTGCACGAGGCCACACGCGCGCGCGCACAGCCGCGCGGGATCGCATATCCTGTGTCGTATGGACGCAATGTGGTGTCATGTCAGTGTGTCCTAGACCTAGACCAGGACCCCACCTTGCTAAGTACATGAGCATGAGGTTTCACGTGTTGCGTGTGGCATTCAATCGAGCAAAAATGCACGTGCACGTACACTTGTCAATGCACGCATATCCGGTTTTCTTCGCTACGCACTACGAGGACACGATATGGACACGGGTTCGACCCCGTGAGTACCCGAGCACGTCACACACATATACACCATCCTGTTTGTCAATTTTCACGGGTTCTAGTTGAGCATTGTGAGTTTTGGGCTTTGAGTTCTGGACTTGTTCGTATTAACCTCTATTTATACTTTCAAGTGATACTATCATATGTTAATATAGCCCTTTATATCTCTATGTATAATATAATATATATATATATATATATATATTATAATATATATATATATATATTATAATATATATATATATATTTTATTTTTATTTTTATATATATATATATTTATATTTTATATATTATATATATATAATAAAAATAAAAATTATATAATATATATATATATATATATATATATATATATATATATATATATATGAAGAGTTGAAAGATTTTGTGTTTTATTCTCAGATTTTGAACCTAAATAGCAGCCAACACACACTCTCATTCCAATTGTATTGTAAGCAATATATATATATATATATATATATTATATATATATATATATATATAAATATATATATATATATATATATATAATATATATATTATATTATATATATATATATTATATATAGATATATATATTATTTATATATAGATATATATATATTATATATATATATATATATATATAAAATATATATATATATATATATATATATATATATATAGATATATATATATAGATAAAATATATATATATATATATATATAGATATATATATATATATATATATATATATATATATATATATATAGATATATATATATACATATTATATATTATTTTATATATATATAGATATATATATATATATATATATATATATCTATATATAAAAAAAAGAAAAAAAAAAAATATATATAATATATATATATATATATTATATATATATATATATATATATATATATATATATATATATTGTATTGAATGAATAGATATATAAGTATATATATGTGTTTGCCATTGGGTGTAAACTATGGATTAAGGAGTCAGTTTAGGATTGACCCAATGAGCCTAAATTGGTCGAGTTGACTAGGAAGGTGACCAAGTTGACAATAGTCAACCTTGGGTCAAACTTGATCCAGATCGACTCAAACGAACTTAGAATGACTAGATAACTTGTGTTTGACCTAAAAATTGGTTGATGGACTAGTTGACTTATAGTTGACTAGGTTTTGACCAGGGTTGACCAGAGTTGACCAAGAGTTGACTTTGACCTAAAAGGACCTAGAATCATTTATAATGCATGATAGGCTATTCTTATTTCATATTAGACACTTTGTAACCTTTGGTTTTTTTAAATAGGAGTTTGTGACTCCAGTTTGGACTCATATTCTCATCAGGCATTCGGAATACCAGGCAAGTACATTCTCTGATAGTTCTTTCATTTACTTGTCAATTTCTATATTTCAGTTAGTTCTATTTGATTCTCGGTTACAAACACGGATTGATATTTCTGGAATTCATATAAACGATACACTACCTACTTGTCTAACCTCTACTACAAGAACTACTACAAGAATCTCCTACAAGCACCTTCATGTTCTGGCTAGATTTGTTCTCGATTTACGTGTCGTGTTATGGATTCACTCATATTTGTTGGACGGGAAAATACTTGAGTAGACATGTAAACATTCCTAAATACTCGAACCACCTTCCTGTAAATTATACAAGAACGATAGCTATCCCACACTTCGCCAGTGTATGATGTACCGGATTACCCCTAGCCGTTTACATGTCGATCTCACTATTTTAAAACACACTGTGAGTATTGTCAAGAATTTTTACTAGAATCACCACAAGAATCTTACTGGAATCATCACAAGAACCGTTAAAGAATCTCCATGCTTAATTATTGATTGGAATCACACTTGACATATATTGTACTACTGGACTCATATCACATTATTCTAGTTCAGCTAGCTTTTATTTACAGTCTTCATTGACATGATATTCTGTTTCACAGCTTTTACTTTCCTTTTTTAACTATTGATTTACATCTTAAACTATCTAGAACTTCCATGCTTCATCAATATAACTGTCTATAATTATTTTATAGTCTTTGTCATTTACTTGGATTTACTTGATGAGATGTATTCGTTCCTGTCTTGACAGTACCTGTTGAAAATATTACAGATGTTAGCCCTAAGGATGCATGCCCTACTCACTATGGATCTGGAGAAGGATTAGCTACCTTTGGCCCTGACTCTCAGAAGTGATCGGAAGACTAGTTTAGGAGACTGTTTTAGATTTCTTTACTAGAACTAGAGTTGTAATAATTTGAGAGTTGACTTATTTTGAGTTGTTTTAATATACTATCATTTAGTAGTTTTTATTGTTTTCTTTTAGTTATAGAATTCTGTGTTATCCTATCGCGCTTAGACTGTGATTGAGTCATATTATTTCTATACTTGTCCTCTGTTCGGATTTGAGATTTAAGACAAGTACATTATATAATTGCGTGAGTTGGTTTAGATAGTGACCTAGAACATCGTTCTACTGCCGATTCTGCGGCGTAGGCTGGGCATTGTTACGTACTTGTACCCTTACACTAGGTGCGGGTCGTGACACATTTTATTGGTAGCCCATGCAGGTCGAGAGTCGTATTAGTACGATATCGTGGTAGTATGACGATTTAGTTGTACTGCTAACGAGCCTGCGATAGGAACTAAGAAATAGGCATTAGCGGATAGGTACTCAATCACAGTTAGGAAAAGTTCTGACCTAATTCGTGCCATCTACACATTCTTGCTGATAATTGGCTTCTTTGAAATAAACTGTCCTCCTTTGATTATATCGCTTCTTTCTCAGTAATTAATTCTTGTTTGATCTGTCTTAGGATGGTGGAGACATGATCGCATCGCTCCGGCCTAAGGGATACCACTGAGAGGTCTGCCACTTCCCGCCCGACTCAGTAGGACCCTGGGACCGCAGTACCTCTCGTTCCTGCTCAGGTGGGAGCGTCTGCAGCTTTTGGGGGTGCTCTTCTACCATTTTCGAGGACTACCCCGGGGATTCAGGGGATGCTACAGCCGCCGCCTCAGGGGATAGTTGCTATGGTGCAGTTCTTCGCCTTCATGCAGCAGATGATGGAGGCTCAGCGGCGTCAGTCGGAGGATATGAGGAAGGGCATTGACAATGCCCATCAGCTAGCCATAGTAGCAGTGGAGAAGGTGACTGCCCAGCCATAGGGAGGGCAGATTCACCATACCATCGAAGATATCGGGCATTCAGTAATTCCAGAAGATGTGTCCGCGAGACTTCAAGGGTACGAAGGGTATCCTTTATGCGGACGACTGGATAGAACATAGAGAAGATCTTCCGCCTTGTAGAGATACCAGTCCGGCTCCAGATAGAGGCGGCGGGCAGCCAGATGTAAGGCCTTGCCCGTACATGGTACCAGACCGACCCCAGTTGTTACAGAGGGGCAGAATTTGGGAGCTTCAAGAAGCTTTTCAAGGAGAAGTTCTTCCCTGATACAGCACTTGGCGCCTTAGAGACGCAGTTCGAGAACCTGGTTTAAAGGAACCGACTGTAGAGGATATGCCGAAGAATTCTGCCGCCAGGACAGATTCGTAGGGCCTTAGCGAGACAGCGGAGCTAGGAGGTCAGGAAGGGCTTGATCAAGGAAGTTAAGT
Organism: Iris pallida; assembly: GCA_029216955.1. Taxonomy (NCBI): domain Eukaryota; kingdom Viridiplantae; phylum Streptophyta; class Magnoliopsida; order Asparagales; family Iridaceae; genus Iris; species Iris pallida. Next base: position 13,589,029 of record JANAVB010022800.1, read on the forward strand.
CCTTGACCAAGAGTGACAGATGCTACCTTTAAACAGATATTGCAG
>JANAVB010022800.1:13612196-13632196 GCA_029216955.1 Iris pallida
TAATATATATATATTATAATAATATTATATATATAGATAGAGATATATATATATATATATATATATATATATATATAGAATATATTATATATATATATAATATATATATATATATATTATATATATCTATATATTTAGATTTTTTTAGGGTAGATAGCATTGAGGTTACTTTAGATTTTGTATAGGTTTATATATAATATATATATATATATATATATATATATATATATAATAATATATATATGAAAAAAAAGGATAAGAGAAAAGAAAAAAAAAGGAGTTGCTACTGTAGCGTAGCTACAGTAGCAGTACGAGCCCGAGCCCTGGAAAGGCCCAACCCACACGTTAAGTCCCACAGCTGTGTAAATCGCATATACTTATATAAAGAGAACCCGAGCAAACCGAGCTTGCTAAAGAGAGGAGGGTACGGAAAACTCAAACCTAAGTCCCCAACTACGCTCCAGCCATGTGGACGACCCCATCCTGGCCCTGTGCGCCGTCGAGGGCAGCCGTCGTTGGACGGAGGCCGGCCACGCGCTCGCATCAGCCGCGCAATAGCAGCGATTACAACAGTGGATGCGCCAACTTGCTACGAGTTATCGGCCTCCACGGTTGATGATTCGTCCAACCGATCGCACAGGTATGATCACAACCCTTAGGACTGTAACTCCCATCAATTGGATTTATTTTAGATAACCTATATTGCCCGAAAAATCAAACCCAAGTTCGACAAAAATCTGTCCCAAACAGGACAGAAAAACCAGTCTAATGACTCTAGTTCACGGACAATTTTCTCCCAACCCATGTACGTTTTCGAGATTCTATTTGAAGACACTTATAAAAAATATATAGGAGATGGAAACCCTTCTTTTCGTTTCTATATTCATTCATTGCGTGCCGATTAAACATTTCCCAAAGTTTAGGAAAATATGTTTGAAAATATTAAAAATATTATAAATCTCTTCGATACTACATGCGTCCGCCAATCCGGGCGACGTGGTCGCGAACCGAAAGCATCGAAAGGTGCGTAACGGCTTCGTGGACGTGTGGGCTTTGATGCGTATCCGTCAAAATTCACCGTATCGGCCCCTGCGCAAGTTTATCAATTACTTTGTACACGCTCGTCAGATCGAGATAAAACTTACGCCAGCAGGACCGTATCATTTTTCTGGTCTTGTATGCCAAGTTTGGTATGATTCTGAGATAGTTGATCGGATCGCCGTTTTGCGGGCCCCACGGTTTGACTCAACGGGCAATTTGTGCACGGTCCGTCGGAATCCAACTTAGGACATACGGTTGGGTTCGTATCGGAAAACTGGATCCATAGATATATTGTTTGACGACTTTAGAGACTGTTGACTCTGGCACACTTTTTGGTGCAAAGCGGGTCCAACGGCGGACACCGTTTTGACCCAAAATTACTGTTTTGCCCCTGTGTCCAGAATTGGACTCAAGGATAGGCAATCCTAGCTATTTGATTATTCTAAAAATATTGGTAATGTCTATTTCAGCTTCTGGAGACTGTTGTACGGGTTTGGACTTTTGTGGCACACTGAGTGGTTTGGATTATCGGTTTCACCAGCAAAGGACCACAGGCGAGTACAGTTTATTATTTGTTTTCAGTATTGATCTTTACTATACATCAGTGCTTAGTCGATAGATATGTGATTTCAGTTTTATGTTGATTTTGTTCCTTGTTGTGTCGGGAGGTGAAGTACCAACGATGTGTGTTCTGACCTTAGATCGTGTAGACCGTGATTTATTCTTGCATTAGCCGTGTAGACCGTAATTTATTCTTACTTTATACAGTATAGACATTATTTCATTATTACTTTATACAATGTAGACCGTGTAACATCATACAGTGTAGATCGTGATTATTATTTTTGTAGACAGTGTTTCTTTATTGCAATATTTTGTGTAGACCGTGTAACTGTAGACCGTGTAACTTTAGACCGTGTAGACCGTGTCACATAATTGTCCCGAGATTGATCACATATCAAAGGTACTTCAGTCGGTCAGTTGGTGAGTATTTTATTGTATTTATTTTCTGTTCTTATTATTCAATTTTATTGTCTTTCTTCATTTTATTTCATGAATCATATGTCTAAAAGCTAACCTCTGTTATATAGTCATTTTCATATATTGGAACTGCATTCAGTGAATTGTACTCGTTCCATTTCTGACTGGAAACCAATATTTTTCAGGTTAGCCGTAGATTCACTTAGCATGGGAGATACGGGGGTACTTGCAGACAAAGGCCTAGAGACTAGCTAGAAAGTCGAGTTATAGTCATTCAATATTTGTACAAGTTTATATTTTCTGCAAATGTAAAAGTTGTGATCATTGTAAGTTAAATTAATTTTTGTGAATGAGCATTATTTGTGATTTTGATCTTCATGGTCATGACAGCGTTCTACTGCCGACACTGCGGCGTAGGCTGGCTTGGACACGTCTCGTATCCATTTAAAAAAATGGGTGCGGGTCGTGACACATACGCAGGAACCAAGCTAGAGGAAAATATTATGGTGACAGACTCATGTGAGCAGTGTGGCTACGAACGTGAAGTAGGTTTTTCTCATAAGCAAAACACTACTCATGACCTAAGCATGCCACATATACAGGAATTGGTTCGAGGGGCGCATTCATACCATCTTTGCTCATGCGCCCAACATGGCTGCGTGTGTAAAGTGGGCGTTGTAAACCCCCTAAATTTTTTTCTACGATTTTTTTAATTATTTTGTACTTCGTCGCGTACATGTTCGTGTTCTTGTATTTGTATGTCGCAAGCAAATTTCGTTTTAGTATTGCTCGTTGATTGCGAATATGTGCGAGGTATATTTTTTTGTAAAACATTTTTTATATAATAAATATATAAGCTCAAAGTAATATGTGATAGATATTTTATTTATTTAAATACATTTTTTTTATTGCTTAAAGTTGCACAAAACGTATCGTGAAGTGAACTAGAATTTCCAAAATTTTATTTTATTCCTTTATATAAAGGCTATTTAGTTACTGGTAACTTAGAAACTATGTTATATAATTATTCTAGATTGATGCGAGGTACATGAATTTAATCATTTATATATAATTGTATTTTCAAAATTAATTATTATGATATTTTATTATTTATGAAAATAATATTTAAAATTTTGTTTGAATTAATATTGGAGTAAATATGATAATATAAGTTAGAAAATATTTTATTAAATAAAAGTTTTATCTGGGTTTTATCGGATTTGATTAAATTAATTTTTTTTTTAAATCGATTGAATTAAATATGGTATTTATCTATTGGGGTTTTCAATCAATTCTAATCCTTATCCTATCAGGAAGTCCACCTCATATATAAGGAGAGACTCTTGTTCTCTTTTTCCCATAATTCTACAAGCCAAATATCCACAAACCAGACGTGCATCGTGTCTGTGGCCATTTCCCTCCGTGTCAGCCGTGACGGCCTCGGGTCCGACCCCGGGTGACTATCTTACTCAATCTATTTACATATACATTATTTCCTGTGTCGGACACACCCCGACACGATACTTCAAATTCCTAACCCTACCCTTAGCCTCTGAGCTTGTCGCCGACTATTCACCTTCCACCTTCGATAACCCGCAGCAACCATCTCCACTCCCTGTTATCTAATCACCACCGCAACCCTGGATTGCCACAACCCCGATGTCGTCCCGACCCCTGCCATCACCAATCTGCAGATCCCAATTCCCTAACCCTAGTCTATTGTGTTGGCCGCTTCCCTAGCCGAGCCAATTTTCGTCTATTTTTGTCGGAACCCGCCAACCACCGTCACCACTGTAATGCCCGTAGTTCGTATTACGTATTGGGAATACGTGTACGTATTTCGGGCTCTTATTTTTTTTGGTTTGTCATTAATTAGTTAGCCTTGGGTTTTTAAGTTTGTATGTTGCATTAGCATGGTTCATCATGGCATTGCATTGGCTTGGTTTGGTTCGGTTTAGTGGGTTGGCTTGGTTTAGTTTATGTGGAGAACCACTCCCACCTACCACCACTCCCACCATAAATATCTATCACACTCTCTCTCTTCCATTATTACTCATTAACTCAATTCTTCTTCTCCATCTTTACTCTTCACCCACCAGAGAGAGAGTAGAGAGCTTAGGCAAGTGCATCTTGCTTCATGGAAGAAGTCCATTTTTATTGTTCTATTTTCTTCCTCATGTGTTTCTAAACCACTTTAGTACTTGTCATTTTTCATTTCCATGGTTAAATTTTGTATATCTAGCTTTGTGGTATTTTTAGTTTCCAGGACTTTTGATCCATCACACTTGCATATTTTGCTAAGTTGATGATCCCATGATTGCAGAGAAGTTTGTTAGGTCCAATTTGACCTACGAGAATTGCTGAGCCGCATGGGCATTTTCAGCACGTGGCCGTATGCAATTGTGAGCCGCATGTGCATTATTTAAACATGTGCTGGCAAGCTTGCTTGCAATGTACATGTACAGTAGCCAGCTGCATAACTCTCTTTGGAGTGCATCCAAAGAATGCATTAATGCATTTTGGTGCATGTAGCCGCATGACATTTTAGGAATGCATTCCAGACATTTTTCCATTATTAAATGAGTCAGCCGCATAGCCTCAGGACAACCTGTGTATTTAATGCATTGTCCCCAATATAATTTTTCCTAAGATTTTCCTGGGAGCATGAGCCGCATAGGAATGAATCTAATGCATTTTTCTTTGCATTTAAGTCCCTTACACATCAGCCGCATAGGAATATTATTAATTGCACTTTTGCATTTAAGCTTTATGCGTTTAGGTCCAAAAGCCTTTAATACATTATTGCATTTAAGTCCAAATGCATATAATGCATGAGCCGCATAGGTTCTAAAAGCATGTTTCCATGCATGCTTTGATGCTTGGTTAAAGCATTTTTCCATGCATGCTTTAAATGCTTGGTTAAAGCATTTCGTCCATGCATGCTTTGATGCTTGGTTTAAGCATCCTGAGAAGGAATCATTTAATTACATTATTTCCTTATGCATTCTTTTTTATGTATTTTCCATGTCCTTTTCCTAAGGCATCCTAAGCTAGCTGCATAAGGCTTGGTCTTTATTTGCTGTTAATGCATGAACTAAGATGGAGCCGCATAAGAAAAGTATTTAATATTAGTTGCTTGTTTGTATTTTTTTTATTATTATGCAAGCAAACCGCATGGCCATTATTTATTTATTTTTTTAATTGTTTGTATTTTATACAAGCAATGGTGAGGGTGAGCCGCATGGATATTTACAGCATTACTAATTACTTGATGCGATGCAGAGCCGCATAGCCTTTGGCCATTTAATAACATTATTATTTGCATGGAATCTAAGGTGAGCCGCATGGGCTCCCTTCTCCCACTATCTAATATTTTGGCCACGTGAACCATTAATTAGGTAGCTCACGTAAACCTTTTCTTATTGCATAAATGGTGGAGGGTCCCACATAGCTTCCTTTAGTTGACTTGCTTGCTGAAGTGGGAGTTTGCATTTAATGAGGGTCCTACTGTCTTTTGTCTTATTTGATAGTGGCATATTTATTGTTTCCTGGCCGCATGGGGTCCCTCCCACTCTTGGCCGCATGCACAATTGTATGCTAGCCGCATATGGCTTGCTGGCCTTAAATGATTGACTGATTGCATTTAAATAACTTCGGAGCCGCATGGGTGGCCTCCCACTCTCTTTGACCGCATGTTTTTTTTCCCACTTTTGGACCACATGGGTCCCACTTTGATTGTTTAAATATTTTATTTGTCTGAATTGTGGTCAGAATTTCTTCCCACTCCCAACATGAAAGTTGTAGAGTTTCTCCTTGGCTTCAAGAATATATATATTATATATATATTATTATTTAATTGTACAATTTTCTCCCCTCCTTGATAATGGCTTGACTTGATAGTGACCCGCCGTGGTGCACTCCAGACATGATAACTTGACCTGACAAATTTGGCATGATAACTTGGCATGATAATTCTTGATAGTGGCCCGCCGTGGCGCACTCTTGACATGATAAACCTGACATGATATTTCTCGAAATGCTATTGCGACGGCTAACACGACATGATAAGATTGAATAACTTGGACACCGTGGACAATTGTGCTTGTACAAATGAATACGTCTTGTCTTGCATCATGTCTAGGACGGGGATCCCTGAGTACCACGGTCAGGGGTACCCACTGAAATCAACTAAGGCTAACAAGTAGAATAAATCCAGTAGTCATGAAGAGATTTTCCAGCTACAGGTAATCCCGTTATCTGGGCGCCCCACTTGGGATCTGTAGCCTGCCGTCGAGTAGGGCACATTTCCAGCACAGTCATATGTTGCACCCTCTAAGTCACCTAAGGGTACATGCGTTTCCTGGACGATGTACCCACTTGAATTCAACTCTAATTGCGTCCGGATAGCCTAGATGGTCTGCAGGGCTTGTGGCTGTAGAATAATCTCGCTGCATCTTGTTAGTAATTAGGCTTGTGATAACCCTAGTTAGTTAAAGTATCAAGCCGTACTTATTGCTTGGCCGTGAAATGTTGGATGAAGTTTACCAGTCTATTCTTGTCTTGATCCTGTACAAGATTATTACATGACCTGTTTTCTTATCTTGCCGATAAATAGTGGGAGAAACCAAGTTCGGTTCAGACGAAGGGTTACAACCCCGGTCCTTGTTTGGTTTACGGGTTGTAACCTGGTTATCTGAATAGTCCCATGGTTATCTCATCGCATATCACCGTCATGCTTTTCCATATTTTCTGTCTTTTATTCATAATTGTACTCTTGTGCTAATTGCTGGTTTTAGTTCCTAAGTGAAGCCTCCCTTGTGGCACTTGCTCTTTCTGGGGTCTGACCCAGCTGGTTTTGTATGGCCAGATACCAGAGCAGCTCCAGAGGATCTACCGAATCTCCAGCCACATGGTGACCACTAGACGGAATCCTGGCAACGAGTGGGTTATTTTTGGCTCTCCCACTTTATTGTAAAATTATTCTTTTGAGGCGTTTAGCTGCCGAGCCAGTGTTAGCTCGTGTACATTTATACCTACTGTCTGCCTACGGGCTGTAACATGATTGGCAACCTAGGGTTGATCATGTATGACTAAACTCTTGCTAGTCCTCACATTTTGTAACGACTAGCTTCATGATCAGCTGAATATGTAATATTTGGGATGCCTTACTATTGTATATTTGGTGATCTTACATCTTGTACCTCTATTTACTTGCTTGTGATTGAGACACTAGGCTTGTTATTGACCCTAAGAGACTAATGGCTTGTAGACAAACCCTCATATATCTAGACAGCCGTGACCGTATAGTGGAGTGGATTCCATTTCATTATACGTAGCTGGCTATGTCTGCCCCCGCTCTCCAGTATTCTGGTTCTGGGGCGTGACAACCACAAACACCAGGATGCCACCCTCATCGACCTCACAACCACCCTATCTCCGACCTTGGCCACTATTGCAAAACTCAGGTCTGTACTACCGTGTCCCCGACCAGCACATACCACCATCACCGTCCCCGATACCACAACACACCCGCCACCACCACTCCCGTCCATCTTCGCCCTGCCACTCGGCGTCCCCACCACCATCACCACCTATTCATCACCACAGCCACACCAGAGACAAAGAAAATGAGAGGAAACAATAAACATGACCACCTCACCTACCTCCGACGAGCCGCGTCGTCAGATCCGACCAGACCCCTCCAGCCGTGCCGACCCGCACGTAGCCCAGATCTGACCCAACCAAACTTCAACAGGCCCACCTTGCCATAGCGCCACCTCTGCGGAGTGCCACCACCAAACCCATTGACCCGCATCCGCTGCTCCTTCTCCTCCACCTGTCTGAGCCCCTGGCCGTTGAACGACTGTACGTTGAGCATCCCGTGGCCGACCTTCTGATGGCGAGCCCCTGTACGCACCCTCCCGCCGACGTTATTTCCAGCCTCCAAGCTCGGGGCGGTGCCACCGCACGACTTAGATAGGTGCGCCTTCGCCCCACCCATCGATAGATCCGCCACCAACGCCCTCCGGTTCCTCCTTCCGTGCCACCCTCTTCTCCTTCCGAGCTTGTCTGCTCTCTCGCTCTTGCCTTTCTGTTTTCTTTCCTCCAACTCCATCACTCTCTCCCACTCCTTTTTTTCCATCCTTCCTCTCTCGTTCACTTTTCCTTTTAGGGAAGTGTTGTCCTCTCTTTACAGAGAAGAATACAGCTGCTTCTTTTGTTTTGTATGTTTTTTCTTTTTTTGTTGTTTGGGCTACTTTGCTTATATATTTATATATCTTCTTTTGTAGTTCTATTGGAACTGTTGTGTTTTTATATATATTTAATTTCATGACTATTATTTTTTGTTGATTAAGAATTATGGTGATTATTAGTTACTATTAATTTTATTATATATATATTGACAAATTACTATTAGTATTATTGATTTTTCGACAAAAATTATCATTGTATCATTTTGCAAAATTAATTTATCGCTGAAAATGGTAATAAAATAGGGTTAAAAATATTATTTATTTATATTTTCTAGATGTTCTTGAAATATGATATGTGGTTTAGAGGCTAAAGTATTATTATATTTTGTGGTACTTTAAAATAAGTTTTATTATAAGATTTTTAAGGTATAAAAACAAATGGATATAATATTTTCAACCATGGAAAATTTTCACTATTTAGTTAGAAATTACTTTCCAAACCCTAAGGGTATATTAATTTATGATAAGTTATTTTGATCTACAAATTATCGTTTTGCCCTGAAATAATTCTTCTAGATTTTTAAGAATTATCTAAAACTATTTTAACTAACAAAATATATTTTTCAAGTATTATAAGTACTTTTCTATATATATATATATATATATATATATATATATATTTTATATATATAATATATATATATATATATATATATATATATATATATATATATATAATATATATATATATATATATATATATATATATATATATATATATATAAGGGTATATTAATTTATGATAAGTTATTTGATCTACAAATTATCGTTTTGCCCTGAAATAATTCTTCTAGATTTTTAAGAATTATCTAAAACTATTTTAACTAACAAAATATATTTTTCAAGTATTATAAGTACTTTTCTATACATATATATATATATATATATATATATATATATATATATATATATATATATATATATATATATATATATATATATATATAACGAAAAGAAACGATATATTGATCAAGGCTCAAAATGCCGAAGCCTGGGCGTATACAAGGGACGAAACGAAAACGCCTTTACAAGTATACCCGCAAAAGAAACAAAAGAGGTGGGGGGCGATGGTCCCGGTTAGGGGTAGCTCTGTAACAACGCCCAGAAAGAGCTTGGGCAGTGGGGACACAGGGTGCTCCGTTTGCGGCATTGGTGGATGACTTCCCGAAGGAGCTGGTCGGCTGGGAGAGTGTGGCCTTCGTATCTCGCCTTGTTGCGATTCTTCCAAATTACCCACGTGGCAGCCGCTGCGACGATCTGGCGCCCATGGAAGTTGCTGCCCCACTCGGCAGCAAGATCGTGGAAGCGTCTTCCAGTCGGCTCGATGCTGAAGCGTTGGTGAAGGGTCCTCCAAATGCCTCTGGACAGGTTCCCTTGACAAAAGATGTGGTCTAAAGTCTCCATCTAGAGATCAGAGCAGCAATTGCAGGCTGATGCTAAGCTGATCCCTATGGTGTTGAGAATATCGTCGGTAGGCAATTTCTTCCTCATGACTCTCCAAATAAGGAAAGACCACTTCTTAGGTATGCAAGAGTGCCAGAAGAGAGCAGTGATCTGTGTAGGCTGGCCCGTCTCAAGGAGAGAGGATCTAGCCGACCTCACTGAGAATGCACCAGATCCTTCGAGTGTCCATCTCCACTCGTCGGCCTCGGGGCCGATCCTAAGACCGCGCTGGCGGACGCGAACCTCCATCTCGTGGCCTCCCCATTCACGCATCTTAACCCAGTCCCAGGTATTGGTAGTGTGGTTCCACAAGTCTTTGATACTACAGTCTCTCGGGACTGTCGAGATGCTGGGGATCAAGCTATCCCCTGTCCATCTCTCCCGGAAAGGATTGGACTCGCCGGTGCCCAGATATAATCTGATGGCCTGTTCGGCCAGGTTACGCCCGATCAGGATACGGCGCTAAGTCGCCGATGATCTGCTATTGGAGGTAGCCTCCGAAGGGTGGATGTGTTTGAAGTACCTAGCTTTCATGAAACTGGTCCATAAATTCTTAGTCGTGCGAAGGTGCCACCACAGTTTCATCGAAAAAGCTTGAACGATATGGGTAAGTTTGGTAAAACCCAGCCCCCCAACCTCTATCGGCTAAGCCATGGAGTCCCATCTCGCCCAATGGTATTTATCCTGACCGTTGCTATGCCCCCAGAAGAAGTTACAAAAGATCTGCTCGATCGAGGTAAGAACCTTCAAAGGCGGGGAGCAAGCGGCAATAGTATTGATGGGAACAGAGGTGAGCACATGCTTGATGAGTATCATCTTGCCTCCTGGGGATAAGGTGGCATTGTGCCACCCTTCAATCTTGTTCCTAACTCTAGAGATTAACTTCTCGAAGATCCTGGCATTGGATTTCCCGTACACCAGGGGACATCCGAGATAGTTGAATGAGGGATGCTCGACAGAGAAAGAAGTTAAATTAGAAATCCTGCTAGCATGTTCGGTATTGATGTTGTGGTGGGCATAGATGACGCTTTTGGAAGGGTTGATTTTTTGACCTGAGCAGTTGGAATACCGCTGTAGAGTATTGTGGACCACTTGAACTGCTCCTTCATCCCCAGAAGAGAAGATGAGTAAGTCGTCGGCAAAAGCCAGATGGGTTATGGTAGGACATCCGCTGGCGGTATGATATTGTTGGAAATGCGGGACTCTGATCATGTTATTGAGGTTTCTACTGAGGGCATCGGCCGCAATAATGAAGACTGTGGATGATAGAGGGTCGTCTTGCCTCATCCCGCGACTAGATTTGAAGAATCCCTCGGCATGGCCATTAATAACGATAGAGAACCACGAGTTACTGATGGATCTCCACACTGTGTTGGTCCAAGTTTCAGAGAAGCCGAATGCTCTAAAGACCCAGATCATAAATTGCCAGTCCAGCCTGTCATAAGCTTTTTCCATGTCAATCTTGACGGCGATATTGCCTCCTCTAATAGGGAATTTCATACAGGTGATTAATTCCTGGGCTAGCATGATATTGTCTTGGATGTTCCTCCCACGGACGAACCCGATTTGCTCGTTAGAGATGATCTTGGGGAGAAGGCCGGCCATTCTGGTAGCGACGATCTTGGAGATTATCTTGTTAGTGAAAGTGCACAGACTGATAGGCCTAAAGTCGTGGAAGGACTCCGGATTGTCTTTTTTCGGAATGAGGATCAGATTGGCACTGGAGATGGCTTTGGGATATGTGGCTCCTTCGAAGAAGGCAATTGCGGCTTCGATGATGTCCTGTTTGATAATGTCCCAGCACGAGCGGAAGAAAACCCCCAAAAATCCGTCAGGGCCGGGGGCGCTGTGCTCGTTCAGAGCCCACACCGCGTCTTTCACTTCCTGTTCGGAAGGACGACGTTCCAGCTGAGTGTTGTCGATGTCGCCAAAGAGGCGGGGGATTAGCTCAAGAAATGCGTTGTCTTTGTGTACCATCTCTTTGGTGAATAATTTGGAGTAGAAATCGGTCGCGGCATCCTGGATACCCTTTTGGTCAGTGATGATGTTCCCGTCTTCGTCCATAGTTTGGTGGATCGTAAGCTTCCGTCTGCGGCCGTTGACGCAGCCATGAAAGTATTTCGAGTTTTTGTCCCCGTCGCTATCCCAATTCAACCTCGCTTTTTGTTTCCAGAAATCTGTCTCCACTTTGAGCCTGAATTTAAGCATCGCCTTGGTGAGGTTCAGGGCGATCCTGGCCGCCGGTGAGCGATCCGAAACGAACTTAGCCTCGGCACGGGTTACGTCATCTTCAGCAATCCGTACCGCTTAGAAGATGTCTCCATAGGCCTGTTTGCTCCAAATAGACAAGGCTGACCTCGTAGCCTTGAGCTTTTTGCTCACCCGAGAAAGGGGATCGGGGGAATCGACGCTGTTCTAAGCCGCTGCGACGATACCCAAAAATTGGGGGTGCTCGATCCAGAATTCAAGGAATTGGAAGTTCTTCTTGTGGGTATTGGTATTCTTATTAATTTCAACCAGCAGCGGGGTGTGGTCGGATTCGGAGGAGTTGAGATGGGATAGTTTGGTGGTGATTCCCATACCGTACCAATAGTCGTTAGTAAGAGCTCTATCGAGGCAGGAATATTGGCGCCGGTCGCCTTCTTGCATGTTGCACCAGGTGAAAGCATTGCCCGTGAACTGGAGAGAGGTGAGGTGAGCGTTGGAGATGAAGTTGTTGAAGTCTTGCATGGCCGGCAGAGGAGGGGGACGGCCACCGGTTTTCTCTTCCCTGCAAGTGATAGCGTTGAAGTCACCGATGCAAAGCTAAGGGGAGTTGGCGTGGAGGAGGTGGGTGTCGAGGAGGTCGTTCCACAGTTGTTTCCGCTCAGTGATGTCGCAGCTGGCGTGGACCGCCGAAAGGATAACGCGTTCGGGAAGCATGGGGTGATCCAACCAACATGAGAGGGCCTGCCGGGTTTCCTGGATGATCTCGATGTCGACGTCCTAAGTGCCAAGAATCCAAATGTCGTGTCTGCCAGCTATGGCCGTAGGGAGGTTCAACTGCAGTTGGATGGATTTGAGTCTTTTGGTGAGGATTTTGGGTTCAAGGATAATAAGTATGTCTATTTTGTGGATTTTCCGCAGCGTGGAAACTCTCCTTAAAGTAGGTTTGTTTCCAAGACCGCGCATATTCCAGGATAGGATGTTAATCATTAATGGGTTGGATTAGTTGTTTTTTGTTCCGCCTGAAAGCGGATCTAGTTTGGACGTTGGTGGTCTCCGCGGTTCTAAGCTTGACCTGGATCCCACCAGAGGTTGATGCTTCTGCTTTTGTCGAGGTGGGGAGGGTTTGGAGGGGCTGCTCCTGGCGATCCGATAGGATGTCGATAGGTTCCTCAGCCGTGACCTGGATAGGATCTTCCGTCGATGTAACTAATTCCCCTGCGGAGACCCGGTTGGGCTCCACGGGGGGGATAGCAAGGGAATCGTTGGTGCTCTCTGTCTCGAATAGGGAGAGCTGGAGAGGGCATCCAGCTGCTTGGATCTATAGACCTCTCCGAACCTGTTCGGGCCCGAGAATGGCCAGAGCTTCTTTATATATATATATATATATATATATATATATATATATATATATATATATATATATATATATATATATATATATATATATATAATTCGTTTAAATTCCTTCGATTCCTATTCAATCCTTGCTCATCATATTTCCTATTATCTTCTAAAATTTAACTTCCTTATGTTGACCCTAACTAATTTGACCGTTTTGGACCTGATGGACCAGTCCGTGCCACCATCGGAGGCCCCTTTGCGAAGTTGTAACACCGAAGTCAAACTTTGTGCCACATTGAGCATCGTAGCACACCAGGCGCCACTACTGGGCAAGTATACCTTGCTATAATTTACTGTCATATTATTTATTTTTTGCGTTATTTACTTTGTTTCATATTTGTTATTTTTTTATAAACTGTGCGTCCAAGTCATACTTGGGCGCAAGCGACTCTATTAGTCGTTACTTTTTTTTGCATGTTGACTTAATTTTAGTGGACAACCTTCTTGTTGGGGACATCCTTATATCTCATTTTGCCATGACATACACACTACACGGTTTGAGAAAGTTTGCTAGGGGCACGACTTATGGACTGGCCCTTTATTCTCGTGTGACGGATAGATCGTAACTACTACGATTAAGGTATAGAGACTCGAGCAGTTACAAAATTGGGCGGGTCATGGACATGACTTGGTCAGTATGGAAAATCTTGGGGGAGGACAGTCACTAGTGCGTATAGGAAGCCGAACAGGTAAACCATAGTTTTCCAAAGGAACTATGGCGAGATTTTATTTGTAGATACCCTCTGACGTCTTGGACGTTACGGCCGGATACGGATGACTGGATTCCAGTTACGTACGTATAGCCTAAATACCACCCATACGCAATAAAAGTTGTCCTCTAAATTGCACATTAGACGGTTAGAATCTCCTTTACATATTTGTGTCTAAGATAGTCTTTTGTATATATTTTATTATTCTGACAGTTCATATTAGCATGTTCTTCCTGTATCTTGTTACGTCCCTCTAAGAACCTGGTAATTTCTTCCGGTGTGTTTGTGATTTTCGCAGGTGCTCTAGCCAAGGACATAGTTTACCATCTACCTTCGTGATGCTAGCTGTTGGATCGTCTTTTATTTTGCTCGACTCTTCCATCGTTGCTAAGTATTTCTCTCTTTTGTTGGTAGTAGATTTGTCTCCGTCCAACGTTTTGTACAAATGACATTTATAAGTTGATTTTATGATATATTGGTTTGTGGATGAGATTAGTTTTATGACTTTCTATATTTCACAGCTTATGTATACATACGAGGGTTCCATATACTTCATATGTATACAGCTGGCATGTTTACGTACTTGGTCCTTATATTTTGGGATTGGGGTGTTACATGTTTTTGTGGTGGTCCATTGTAGTGCCCCGTCCCTACATCGTGCCCCATTCTCCGTCCATGAGGTACGTGAGAATGGAACACTATAGCTATCGATTCTGTCGGGACCGATAGGTCAGGATCAACTGAATCGATCGAACGGGAACGGTTGAATTAAGATCCATTCCCAGTTATGGAATGGCTTCTTTGGAACCAATCCCATATTCAGCGGGTAGCGCCTCGAGGATTGACTTTGCGGCTGAGTCGGAAGAGACCTCCCGTTGCTCTGTTTTTTACGCCGCTTGTGTTGGTTTTGGCTTTGGTTTTCTGAATGCGTTTTCGTGAATCTTTTCGATGGTTTTCATGGCTTACATTTCGAACTCGCATTTCCTATCGAACTTCTTGCATAATACAGTATTCTAATCGGTTGCCTGTGCGATTTCAGGTAATCGCGTAGGTGACATCTAGCACGGCCAACCAGTCTCTCGCCCAAAGCAAAAACTCAAGGTGAGTGGCTGACCCTTCTCTTCTCAACCCTTTCTTAGGTAAATCGACAATATTGTAGCGAATGAAAGAATGAATGCACGGGCACAGTAAAATGATCAAGTTTTCAAAGAGAACGTAGGCTATACCTTAAAAACTAAATAATGTCTTAACTCGTTCATTGGACAACTTGTCGACAAGGATAAAGTTTCCTCGAGCGACAACCCGGGGCCACGGGACCGACTCGGCCTAGGAGGAAACACGGTATAGTTGTGCTGGATGATAGCACGGGTTAGGTGGGGACTTTCAGCGGGGCTCGCTACTGTCACGCCCCAGAACCAGAATACTGGAGAGTGGGGGCAGACATAGCCAGCTACGTATAATGAAATGGGATCCACTATACTATACGGTCACGGCTGTCTAGAAATATGAGGGTTTATCTACAAGCCATCAGTCTCCTATGGTCAATAACAAGCCTAGTGTCTCAATCATAAACAAGTAAGTAAATGTTACAAGATATCAGACCACCAAATATACAATTGTAAGGCGTCCCAAACATTACATATCCAGATGATCATGAAGCTAGTCGTACAAAATGTGAGGACTAGCAAGAGTTAAGTCATACATGATCAATCTCGAGTTGCCAATCATGTTACAGCCCGTAGGCAGACAGAAGGTAAAGTGCATCGAGCTAACAAGTGCTCGTCGGCTAAATGCCTCAAAAGAATAATGTACAATAAAGTGGGAGAACAAAAGAAACCCACTCGTTGCCCTGGTTACGCCTGGCGGTCACCATCGGGCTGGAAAGCAGGTAGATCCTTTGCTGCTGCTCCGGTATCTGGCCATACAAAACCAACTGGGTCAGACCCCAGAAAGAGCAAGTGCCACAAAGGAGGCTTCACTTAGGAACTAAAACCAGCAAATTAGCACAATAATATAATTACATAATAAGAGACAGTAATTTAAGAAAAGTATGACAGGTAAATATAAGAGACAATCTTGTACAGACAGGACATATGGAAGAGCATGACAGGATGATATACGATGAGATAACCATGGAACTATTCAGATAACCAGGTTACAACCCGCAAACCAAACAATGATCGGGGTTGTAACCCTTCGTCTGAACGGAACTAGGCTTCTCCCACCATTTATCGGCAAGGTAATTATAAGAAATCAAGACATGTAACAATCTTGTATAGGATCAAGACAGGACTAGACAGATTGAACCCCATCCAACAATCACGGCCAAGTAATAAGTACGGCTTGCTACTTTAACTAACTAGGATTATCACAGGCCTAGTTACTAGCAAGATGCAATGAGAATTCCAAATCCGGTTACCTGTTTGTTACTACCTGAGTGATCCCAGCAAGAAAAGGAAAAGATAGCAGGATATAGCAGACACACTGTAGTAAGATACATGTGTCCTAAGGTACCACACTCGACGGCGGGCTGGAAGTACGCTCATCTCGACGGATAGCAATAAATCCCATGTATATACATATATAGGGCCGGGACCAAAGGGGCAACAGGTAACTGGAAAATTCTCCATGAACTAATTGATCAATCTAGTCATTAACCTAGCCAGATTCAGTATGAATCCCTGACCGTGGTACTCGGGGATCATGCCCTAGACATGATGCAAGACATAACAGGACTCGTAGTTTATACAAGCACAATCAATGCAACAACCACGGTGTCCAGGCCAATGAATTAATTTGTCAAGAGTGCGCCACGATGGGCCACTATCATTATCGTTATTACTTATCAAGAGTGCGCCACGACGGGCCACTATCAAGCATTATCAGGGTACTTGTCAAGAGTGCACCACTACGGGTCACTGTCGTGTCATGTGTAGCAGGTCAAATTATCAGGTCAAGTTATCATGTCAGGAGTGCACCACGACAGGCCACTATCATGTCATGTTCCATTATCATTTCTAAACATATTAAGTAAATTCGTGATTATCAAGTTCATGACAAAAAGGCGTAAGGATATAAAATGGACGTAAAATATCTAATAAAATATCAATATTCAGGACTATAGAAGAGCCATGCGGCTAAGGCATATGCGGCCAGGAATGATCTCATGCGGCTGAATAGAGGACAGCCCATACGGCTCAGATGGGGTCAGGCGCATGCGGCCAAGAAGAGAATCCATGTGGCAGCAGCTCATGCGGCTGAGGGTCCAAAGTTCATACGGCTGAGGAGAAGGAGGCATATGCGGCTAGCGGAAAGAGTGGGGTATTAGTCATATGCGGCTCGGAGATCCAGTCAGTCATGCGGCTGAGGAGGAAGGCAGGAAATATGCGGCTCGGGGGGGATACTTATGCGGCTAACGGAGGATAGGACTCATGCGGCTGGGTCAAGGATATTCATGCGGCTCGAATGAGCGGGCACACATGCGGCTCGGGGGAAGAAGTTCTCATGCGGCCAACGGGGAGCAAGGCCTATGCGGCTCAAGAGAAGCGGAGTCTTATGCGGCTAGCTGTGACTGGGGTACTGCTCAAGCCTATGCGGCTCAGGACGAGTTGGTAAATATGCGGCCAGTCAATCATGCGGCAGGGAAATTCTCATGCGGCTAGAAATGTAAGTCTCATGCGTCTAGGATTAAATCTTCATGCGGCTGGGAGAATTGAGTTCCTGCGGCATAGGCCATGCGGCCAAGTAACACAGCAAGGCTTATACGGTCAGGAATAAAACTTGCTGCATAAAGTTATGCGGCTAAGTCCATTCGGCTATAAACTGTTCTTCTTCTCCATCCTTCCGAGAAGAAGAACCCTTCAAGCCATGGCTCCCAAGCTCCATGAATCTTTCATCCAGAGTCCAAATCTAAACTTCCATAGGTCAAAATGGGGCAGAATGAAATGCTCTACAACATGGAACCATCAAAACTCGAAAATAACAAGATTAAATAGATCAAAACCCAAAAAATCCGAAATAAATGTAAATATAGATCTACAAGAATCTAGCCATGGAAAGTGAAAATGCCAAGTACTAAAGAGTGATAGAATGCTGTAAGGAAGAGAATGGAACAATAAAATTTGGGTTCCTCCATGAAGCAAGATGCACTTGCCTAAGCTCTCTCTCTCTCTCTCCTGGTAAGTGAAGAGTAAACATGGAGAAGAAGAATGAGTAATGAGTAATAATAGAAGAGAGAGAGAGTAGGATATAAATGAGGGTGGTGGTAGGTGGAAGTGGTTTGGTTCACATAAAATCCAACCAAGCCAAACCCACCAAACCAAACCAAGCCAAGCCAATGCAATGCCATGATGAACCATGAAATACTCAATAAACCAAGCTCCATTAATCAGAATTAATCCATGAACGATAAATGACAATTAAACCACAATGCTAAATATGAAATAAACCATAACTAACTAATCAAAGAAAAATGAGAAATATGGGTCAGAAATACGAACACGTAAAAAAATAAGTATCACAAATTTCGGGGCACTACAGCTACTTGCGTCGAAAGGGCCCCGACTAACAAAGCTATAAGTCCATGATGGCTTGTGGTGTCAGTGACCAATCACACGTAATATTGCACTTGGTATGAAAAATGATAACAATTGACAGGGAAGAACATGGTAAGTCTCATAAGGCGCGGCGGGGTCCGCCGTGGGTAAGTCTCAACGTATTTCATATTATGCTTGTCATATGCTTGTTTGAAATTTATTTGGATGGTTAGAAACATTCACAAGCTAAGTCATATAAACTCTTCAACCAAATGAGAGCGTGGAACTTAAATCGCCATGCACTAGTACAAAGTGTAATGTACTGATCCTCGCTCTCCATGCAGGTACCCCGAACCACGAAGGGCGTGCCACTTAAAGATCAAGGCAACGTGAACCCTTTTGAAGCCTCGTCCGCGTGTTGAAGGCTTGTTTCGGAAATTCTTTTGAAGACTTCGCACTCAGTACAAAAGAAGACAAATGGTGACTCGACTTCCTTCGATAGCAGGTGGAAAGTGTAATAGTTTTTGCTTGTAAAAAGGGATGTAATGTACGGAATAACTATCTTATCAGCATTTATTTTGTAAGTTGAGTCATGTTGTAGCCCGCGCGGCAATGATTGTAATAGAGTCAATGTAAATAAAGTTTTATTATCAATGAAAAGTCTACTTCTATTTCAAATGTGTCAATCAATTTCTCTGCGTACTCTAACTTGATGTTGTATTTCGGATAACCTTATGACTACGCCTTGTGCGATCGCAACTTAGGTTCGTACGGCATCACGCCCAGGGGACGACTATCGATTCTACATAATCGGGGCATGACATAATGGTATCAGAGCACGGCTTTACATCCTTTGGCCTCGCGTCTAGAGTTTTAAACCATTGGCCTTGCATCGATGAGATAAGTTGTTCCATACAATGAGTCCGTAATAATTTGTGACTGATGCGTTTGCCTTCGTATTGCAGAAGTGTCGGAACCCACGGCCGAGCAAGAGCAGAGCGGTTCTAGCAGCTCTAGTAGTTCGCGTCGTTTACAGGCCAGACCTTCTAATAGTACCATCAAAAAGATGCTGCGTATAATGGAGGTGCAGCAAAAACAGTCCGAGAACCGACATGATCAGACAGAGGCACGACAGGCCCAGTTCGAAGCTCGCTTCGACGCACAAGCTTAGATGCAACAAAAGTAACTAGACACTCTGCAGCAGATCGTCCAGACGATTGTGGCCAATGAAAATTCTCGACTGCGCCTACTGTCACCGTGCCGACGGTCCAAACCCATTGAAGTCGACACGAAGGAGCCCGAGCGTCAACCAGCAGTACCAAAAAAGTACAACTTTGAAGTGTCAGAATTCAAGAAAGTGTGTCGTACTTCCTTCAGTGGTACCGAAGGCCCTTCTATGACGATTGACTTGTTGGGAGAGCTGGAAG